>VWZX01001728.1:259587-434327 GCA_013399015.1 Galbula dea | reverse complement strand
GAAAAAAGACATCTTCTTGCACTTTTTCATGTAAATTAGACAAATTAATTGGTCTTCAGTATTTTTTTAAATGGATGCAGCCCTAGGAGGAAGGGGGGGAAAAAAAAACTACTTGACAATTCAGCCTTGGAATTGTGACAGAGAAAGGAAAAGAGAGGGAGCACTTCTGATCCATTGCACTAATCCAGCCTCCAAAGGGAACACTTCCTAATTCCAATCCAGAATGGTGAGAAAGTTCTGGAAGTCTGTTCTCACAAACCCAGTTATGAATTTTGAAAGTTTTCACTTGAATCTAAGAATGAATTTCAACAGCTAGGTCTGAACATAGCAGGGGGCAAGCATTGGGCAAGTGTTCCCACAGTGCTTTGCCAATGCACCTCCACAACCTGCTGGCACTGGCAGTTGTATCAGGAAGCTTGGTGATGGGAGCAGGTGTCCAGCTGGGGCTGCAATGTACCCAGGAGGGGGATTTTTTTGGTTTACCAACATTGGAGTCCAGCATTTGCAAGATGGAACTCTGCCCACAGAAAAGCCAAGAGCAAACTGCACAGATTTCAGCAGTGCATGTCACCAAAAATTAATGTATTCCATGAGGTTTTGAGTCCTTCAGAAAACATCCTAACACCTGCACTGTTGACCTGAATAAAGCACCTCCATCCTGCTTCAGTCTGCCCAAATCAATGCTCATGTGTGTAAGCAGACACTTCAGTGCCTGTCTGTTGCAGGTGGGTTACAGGAGTTAGGTTGAAGTGGAGCCTTAAAACCAGAGCACTTTGTCAGCTGCAATAGAAGAAATAGGTGTGTTTCTCCAAATGTAAAATTGACTCTGGGTAGTTTCAGAGCAGGTGACTGTCACAAAATAACACAGTGGCAACAATAACAGTATCTATTAAAATCACTATGGCACATTAGAACTGGTTTTTACAAATCATATTCCACCTTTAAACAGCAACCAACATCTAGAAAAGAAGCATTCAGGCTGATTTATGTACATGTAGCATGGCAACATTACCACACTGTCTATATGTATATATATATTTATTTTTCTAACATGGTTGTGATGGAGAAGTGTCCCATTCTGACCAACTGAGGCCAGAATCTGCTCACATGGAGCATGACTTCACATCCTGAGGACCTCTAAAGCAACCTGTCCCCATTCAGAATCAACACAGTACAGAGAAATTAACAGTAATGTTATTTTCTGTGCTACACCTTGTGGTCCAGTCACTACACTGCTCCTCTGCTTCATACATCCTTTCTACATGTCTTTATTGGCACACAGAAAAAGCTATTTTCCCCTTTAATATATCACAACTGTTATGGCTTCTACAAGTTTATGATGGTTTAAAAGTTAATGATACTAAAAGCCCCAGTGAGGATTAGGAGCCTTTCTTTGGGTGCTACACAAACACACAGGACAGGACATGCTCACAAAGGTGCAGATGCAGCCAAGGGAGAGAGAGTGGCTCCTTCCTCACAGGCAGCTGTCAAAACAGGAACCTAACTCAGAGGGCTCTGAATCTCTCTTAGAATTTCTCTTCCTCTCCCCTAACTACAGAGGACACTAAAAAGGACTAAAATTGGCCTTGAATAGTATACCTGTATCTCCTCATCAAAGAGATTACAAACAGAAACATCTGAAGTGACTCCAAGTTCAACATCTGTTACAGATACCAACAAAATGAACTTTATAACACTAATATGAGGTAAAGCCAAGGAAATTTGTCTGTCCTTTTTTACAGATGGAAGAATTGCCATGATTTAGATGGATCTTAACATTTAAGTAATACCCCAAATCTAAATTAAAAAAGGAACTTGACTCTGATGGGAGAAGGATAAATGCTGAATGCAACTTAATCAAAGTGAGAGTTCAAAGCAATGCAAACTGCAGCTGATCCTCACTGACATGAAGAAAGCATATTAGAGCTTGTTTCAGGAACTGATTGATTTGAAACATGAAACATTCCTTAGGAAAAAAACCAAAAAGTTGCTGATTGTCATTTTTTTAAGCAGCAGTAAGTCACTCAGTAAGTTGAGCAGAAGAGAAACTTTGTTGTGGGTCATCCACAGACAACTTGAAAGTGCTGAATGCATTAGAAAGCACCAGTAACAAATGATAACCTTCTTCAATGCTTGTAGGAAAACCTACAAGCCTGCTCTTCTGAAACATTTGTGCCTCATTAGGAACTTCAAAAGATTAGGCAGGGTTTAGCACCACAGCTTTTAAGTAATAGAGAGAACTTCTGCTAACCTCTGTTAATATGCTTCACTTTATTGATTGTGATTCAAACTCTAAATAAAAACCCCTCTACACAGTCTTCTTTTCCATCACCAACCTCTTGTAACCACATTAGGACTGACTGACAGTTTGGCTTTAAGAGAACAGATCTAGGATCAAATACCCTTTGAAAGCAGTGTAGGTTTTTAGGGCTATTTGGATCAGGCAATGAATTAGCATTTAAGCACTTTCAGCATCTCCTTAACTGTTCAGCAGATGCTACATCCTACCTCCAGCAACTGAGGAGAATTAAGACTAATTTAAGTGCTTTGCTGAAAAGAATGTAATGGAGCACATTCCTCCCAACCAAGCCCAGACAACAACAGCTCCAGTGAGCAGAGTGCCTGTTTCTAAGGATACTGTATTTCTCTCTCTCTCTAATAAATGGGATATGCAATTAGCTTGGACAGATGTCTTTGATGTATCCATTAGAAACCACCTAAGCAAGAAAGTGTAGGTCAACTTCATGCTGCATGTCCTTCTAAGCAAGAATTGTCTTGGCTCCTGTTTCCCCTAATAAAACACAAGCACAACTGAAGTCTGTGAATGCATACAACTGTAATTGCTAAGTTCATGTCTCTACTGCTGTTATGTCTAATTCAAGTCTAAAGTAACAGAGCTGCTGCTGTGAACAAGAAGAGTGACAACAGTAAATAGAACAGGATGATACAATCTGCTTCAGAAGGTAAACCACAACCATAGCATCCTGGATCCAACAGGAATTAATGAGCTCTGCTAGTGAAGGCTAAATTAGTCTGTGCTCAAGTATTATCCAGTTTGCATTAGACTGCAATCTAATCTGTCACCCAAAACATCCTAAATGCTGTATTATCCATTGCAGTGGGTTTGATTTTAGAATGGTATGAAATTTCAGGCTCTGCTTTTCCAACACTGCCATCAGTAACAGCTTCAGCAGTGACACTCATGTGAAGCTGGGGGCAGCTTCCCAGAGCTGAGCTTCCTCAGACAGGATTAATTAATATGAAAGTGGCCTTGATTAAAGGGAGTAAAACAGAGAGCACACCTCTGGAGAAGCAAAGGACTGTCAGCTGGAATTAGCCTCTGACCCTGGGTTAGCTGTCAATCAGTCTATGGTCTCTATCCAAACAGGAGTAAAGGACCTGATCCAGAGCTCTGATGCATTTCAGTTCAGCCATGAGGTCACCCAGCTCCCTGGCAGCACTGTAGAGAGAACACACCCTGCTCCTCCTCTACAAACCAAACCAGGCCTGAAGGTGCCAGCTGACACAGCTCTACAGAAGGATGGACACCTCACTGTGTCTGTCTCAGCTCTCTAGGGTAGGTGTGGTACCATACACCAGGGTAAAGTGCTCAGAACATACAGAACCTTCTACACAAGCTTCATTACCATCACTGGAGCTGCTTAAGCTAGTTAGGAAAAAGCTAATTCAGAAAAAGTGAATCAAAAGTACAGTTTAAAGAACAGGCTCTGTATAATAATTAATGAATTCAGTCAACATTATCAAGCTTCATTTGTATTTGTCTAGATAAAGAATGAGATCTTTCTTCCTGCTGCTAACACAATTTATTTGCCAACATCTACTCCCACATTCCAAAGCCTCACTAGATGATTTTGCCTGATACACAGACATTGTACAAAATAAATAGCTGTGAATGGCATTTCAAAGGTATCATTCATTTATTTCTGCTTCCTATCTGCCTAGAACAAAAAAAAAGGAGATCACAATGTTGCAGCTTAGCCATTTTTTTACAACAAGCATTAATTATCACCATCTATCCTTTCTGTTACCCATGCTGACACACGCCCTTCACTTGAAGTTTTTGCTGGTGCAGACAGCACAGAATCTCAATGTGCCCTTTTAAATATCTGTTGCAGTGCTAAATGTATTTTGTGCACACAGAATAGCCATTGCACAGTGTTCCCTCTGTCTGTATCATTCTAAATAATCTGTCTCTTTTACCTTTAATTGCTGATGAATTCATCGTTGCCAGGAGGAAACTGTGAGATGGTTAAGTATCTTGAGCTGGTGGTAAATGACCTCAATGTTCAGGGGACACCTTTCTCTAATTAAATGTGTTTGTCAAAGCATGCTTTCTTAAGAAGAAACATTTTAGAACAATGCCAGTATGAAATGCTAAAAGACAGTGAAGAACTAGCACTAATAGTCCCCTTCCTCAAATGGTTTAAAGGATATCACAGTGTCCTGTAAAGTAGGAAGCTGCAACTGCTCCTCTAGTTCCCATTTTTCAAGGGAAGTAGCTTAGAATTTTACAGGAAGGTCAGAGATTGTGGCAAAGAAAAGATGACTTCTACAAAACATATGTCCTCTCATCTTCCCAGTCCCCCATTCCCCATCTATCACAACCACCATTACTGCTTTCTAACAAACATATTATCCTTTACTTCAATCTCATTTCCAACAAATGATCTAATGATCCTCACTGTGAAAAATGATGATCCTTAATTCTCTCTTTACTCTGGGCTTTTTTTGCTTATAGCTTTTTGTCCAACTTCCTTTTTCCCAAAGCCTTTAGTTAGACTGAAGTGATCTGAATTTGATGAGCCTCTAGATGAGCTTTAGAGAAAAGATCTCATTTTGCCAGAGCAAAGCCACTCAAACTCCTGTGAAACCAGGTTTCACTTTCAGTCTGCCTCAGGGTTCAGTCAGAAAAACCTCTATTGCCTTGTTGCTATAATATTCTGCCCATGAACAGTAGCAAGTCTTGTCCCCAGCTTCCTAGAGGAAGCAAGGAAGTTAAACTGCCATGGCATTCTCGTGTTCCTCGCTCCCAGGAGACCCGAGATGACAACAATTTACACTCAGTGCTTGTGAGCCTGTTCCAAATTCAGCCTGATGCAAACCTGATGGGGAGGTTTGGCATTATGGCATGAAGAAATCTTATGACCAGTCCACAGCCTCTTCTCACACGTCTGACAACTGCTGCTCCAACCAGCAACATCAGCAGGGCAACCTTCCAGACCCGAGCATCTCCAGATCTCCTTCTGTGCTAACAGCTGCTCTTTTGTGACCACTTATCCTAGTAACAGCAAAGGAAGGTACTGGTTTTCTGTCTGTTACAGAACAGGAAACAATGTGAAGGAGACACTTGTCCTTGGGAACACCAGGAGTTTGCCTCCAAGGTGGAAATGAAACCTGAGTTCTCGTTTGTCTTCTGTGTCCACTCGGAAGACTCCATCTCTGCCTCGTACACATCCTTTGCTTCCACTTGATTTACCTCCTTCCTGTGACACTGCCTTCCTCATGCTGAATCCTGACAAAGATGCCCATGACTAAAGAAAAAATGACTCTGGTTTTCCTGTTTTGCTTTGTTTTGTTTTTAAAGAAAGAAGTCAGGTATTGAGTCCCCAGACCTATTTGATCACGCTGCTAGAGAACAGGCTGTTACGAGCTCTGTCTTGGCAAGCTGCTACAGAATCATTTGGAATAATATTGATAATAAATATTGTAGTGGTGAGAATCACAGAATCATCAAGGTTGGAAGAGACCTCAAAGATCATCAAGTCCAACCTATAAACCCCAAGCCACTAAACCACGTCCCTAAGTGGCACATCTAGACAGTTTTTAAACACCTCCAGGGATGGTGACTTCACCCCTGCCCTGGGCAGCCTGGGCCAATGCCTAACAGCTCTTGCTGGGAAGAAATGTTTCCCAATATCCAACCTAAACCTCCCCTGGCACAACTTGAGGCCATTTCCTCTTGTCCTAGCACTGGTAACCCAGGAGAAGAGACTGACTGACACCCACCTTGCTACAACCTCCTTTCAGGTAGTTGTAGAGAGAGATGAGGTCTCCCCTGAGCCTCCTCTTCCTCAGACTAAACAACCCCAGTTCCCTCAGCTGCTTCTCAGAAGATTTATTCTCCAGACCCCTCCCCAGCCTCCTTGCTCTTCTGTGGGCACCCTCCAATGCCTCTGTATCTTTCTTGTAGTGACATGCCCAAAACTGAGCACAATGCTCAAGAAGTCTCACTACTAACCTATTCAGCCTTTCTCAGGGACTGGGAAAGACCAACTGTTCTTCTCTGGATTAGCAACATTCCAACTAGAGAGTCTGCTTTATTTCCATGTCACTGCATTTACCATCTGACAGCACAATCTTTGATGTGTCAATCTGCTTCAACTAAGGCTTTGTATTTTCCCTTCTTCCATTTTTATACCAGCTGACACATCTGCTGTACAATACATTGAAGAGTGCCTTCTAGAACTTAGTTTTGGATAGAACTGTCTGTCCTGAGGAACAGACAGAAGGGAGAGGGAGAACACAGCTCCTGAGTGAGGGCCACCCTCAGCACCCTCCCACAGAGCAGAGTGCAGGTGGAAAATGCTATTTCTGTGATGTGACTTTTCTCCTCTTTGTGGGGCAGGGACAGAGGCTTCAGCCCCTTACACACACAGGCTCCTTCTATTCCCACACAGGAACTGGAGCTGGCAGTTAATGCTTTGAGTAAAGGCTAAAGATTGCTTGATTAACACAACAATGGCTACCAAAAACAACAAAAAAGGGAAGGAACAGTAATTTCTAACAAAACTACATTTCTCTGAAGCATTTCCTTTTCCTCAGATGAACAATGAATATAGTCTCTGAATCTGGTTTCATTCTAAGGCTTTAATACCAGTGCATCCTGAAAAGCCTCCTGGTTCCACTTGTAACTGCCAAACCATCCCCAAAAATGCAAAGGAAAAGGAAAAATTGGGAAGGACTGAGTGTACCTTTACACTAAAGCATCCACACAGATAACCTCTGTTACCATTGCTCCCTCTGGGTTTCCTGCTGTTGGACAAGAGCCAGAAACAGAGGTACCAGGACATGGGGAAGGAACTTGTTTTCACAAGGTTTCTGAGTGAGGGCTGTAGGTTCAGACACAATGGAAGGTTCCTATGTGCATTCCCAACCCAGGCATGCTCAGCAAACTGAACTCCTGCAACTTTGGCAGCTCATTCATCAAAACTCAGGAGGGTTTTTTCTGACTTGAAAAGGGTTTTTTGTTTCTTTATTTTGTTCCTTTTTTGTTGTTTTTTTTTTATGGTTAACCTTTTGCCTCTTTTAGTGAGGCTGTTTTCTCTCCCTGTTCCATCTCTTTCTCCAACTCTTTTCACCTTTGCCATTAATCTGCAAGAGGCAAACTTGTCAAATGGCACCAACACCCAAAATGTAATTACTGCAGCCTTGAATTCTCCTGCTTTCTTTTTATCAAATATGTGGCTCTGACTTGCAGCATGACTGAAAACAATTTTTTTCCTCAAGTTGTGTAAATTCTCAACCCAAAGTAGCTCAAACTACCAGCATTTGGTTTGCAGCTCTAGCACCTATGTCCTAAGCCTCTGGTTTAATACTCAAGAGGCACCTTCAGAACAAAGGTACACGAGGATCAGAGAGTGACTTTTGTGGATCCTGATGTTTTCACTATATTGCATTATGAAGCAACATGCCCTGTACACAGTGAAACTGTGAGTACAATGAAGATCTTGATAGCTCATATTAGTTACTGAGGAAGGAGGCACTTTGGGGGCTGTTTTCTGGAAGCAGAATTGTTCTCATGCCCTGAGCTTAATCCTGCTTTAGCTCTGAGTGCACTTCTGTTAGTTGCCTCACTGACTTCATCGATATCTGCCTATTGCCACAGACTCCTAGATTAAGGAGACCTGAGAGAGCAAGCACTAACCTATTCCAAATGGTGACAGTGTTTCCCCAGAGCCCATCACAGCTTCCCAGCTCAGAGTGTGGATATGGCCCAGCACCAAACCCCTACCAGAGCTTCCCTGCCCAACAGCAGGACTGTCCCTGCTGACCTGGAGTCAGCCTGCAAAGGAGGACTGAAGGGTCAGTGAACCTAAATGAGAGAGCTGGGTCTTTGGAGAGCTTCAGCAGTAGCATTCCTCACCACAGTCTCCCTCTGGCTCTGCACAGTGAAAAACACTTGCAAGAAAACTCCATGGAAAGAATGGGTTTAAGCCATTACATAAATCAGTGTTAAAAAGGATGGCTGGCCAAACAACAGACACATGGACTTACAACCACTGTCAACTGGCAAAACACTCAGGAATATTTGGTTAGGTTTTGAAGGCTGCTCCAGACACTTTCACCCTCTCCTCATCTTAGGCTTCTGGATTTTGGGGGTTTTGGTTTGGGTCTTTTTTGGGGGGTGGGAGGTTTGTTGTTGTTTGTGTTGGTTGGTTGGTTTGGTGTTTTGGTTTTGTTGTTTGCTTGGGGTTTGGTTTTGTTTTTTGTTTTGGGGGGAGGGTTTGGGGGGGTGTTGTTTGTTTGTGGTTGGTTTGGTTTTTCTTTCCTGTCTAAACACCTCACCTTTGCTTTCCTGTAAGTTGGGAATTGCAGTTCCATGGGATTGGCTTTATGAAGCACATTGCCACTGTGTATAGGAATACTTTGGCATTGCTACTTCCAGCCACACTTCTGGCCTGTGTGAAAGGCAGTAGCTTTATAGTGAGAGTTTCCTAACAAAGCTCTCTTGAATATGAAACATTAACCAGCCTCTGTGGCATCTGAAACATTAACAATTCAGAGTCATTCAGTCCCAAAACCCCAACAGGTGACTGAGAGCTGTCAAGTGTGTGCCATCACCTCTCCATTATACAATATCATTATTGATGGTGTAATGATATGTTCAATAAAATGAACAATCCACAGCAAAGCAAAGAAACCTAAAGGTGACATCCAGATAAGAGCTCCTCCTGAGCTCTTAAGTTCTGTTTTCTGGGAGCACTGGGAATGTGCAGTTCTCAGCACAGCAAGGCCTCTTCTGCAATGACATTAACTTTCAGCAAGTAGTCATTAAGCACACAATTGGTCTAAGATCACACATTTGGCTGTTGTATATTATGTGAGAAACTCAAATGGTGCTCTCCAAAATAGAGATACTTTATTTTCTCCCAGTGAAGTGAAGCTCTTAACACTTCTTACTCATTACTCTGTTGCTTATGCAAATACAATAATCCACACACAAATCTTCTCGTTTTTGGGCTGCAGATCAATTTGCAGTCCTCTAGAAGAGAGAGCAGAAAGCAATGGTTGCAAAGGGTAAGCACAGGCATAGAGAGTTTACTTGCCTATAATTCTGACAATGAGTTTAACTGTTCTCATTGTCTAGCTTGGAAAAGAGGAAAGGTTTATCTACATTTGAATTCACCAAGCTGCTGAGTGTAACAGGCAAAGCAAAACAGGCACAAGTGGAACCAGGCATTCTGTGAGAAGCAGCATTTAGCCTGATTACCTTTTGCTTTTTGTTTTGTGGCTGGATTATCTCCTATGGAATGAGGCATGAGACCTGACTGAAGCTTTTCTTACCACTCAAGAGTCTTCTTTCTCATTCCTTCCTCTTCATGTGGATTCTCTGGGATACAAAACCAGAGCCCACCCTGCAGCCTTTCTGTCAGCAGGCACTCAACTGGATCTCACTCTCCAAACACCTCTTCTGAAATTGATAAGGTCTTAATTGTTGGGGGGTTTTGGTTTTGGTTTTTTTGGCTGGTTGGTTGGGGCTTTTGTTTGAGATTTGAACACTGGTTGAAATGACTGGTTGACAGGTTCAAAAGTTACTGGGAGAATGACCTGAGCTATTCATTGACCAGTTGTTGGACAGATGAGCAGGCAATTTCTGCCCCACCCTGCACCTAAATGCCAGTCCCATGGGGTAGACAAACTGCAACTGATGCTGTTCTCAGGCTGCATCATCTGCTTACAAAATATGAGGAAAAGTAAAAGGAAGTTCCCTGACTCTCTGCTTCTGTTTGGACACCTACTGCAAAGATTCCTCTGGCCTATACCCTAGCTTCTAGACAAAACATTTGAGCTTCTGACATATGAGGACATGGTGAGGGAGCAGCACTTTGACCAGTGAACTTTCCCTGTTATTCCTGCTGTAACTATTTCCCCTCTTTGTAGCTTTTTCAATTGTTCTTAAAAGAACACAAAGAAACAGCAACTATACATGAAAAAGATAGTATCTGTTTTCTAACAGCAACAGCAGTTCCACATTTTCTGCAATGGTAAGGGAGGGAAAAAACAACAATCCAACCCAACCCAACCACTCAACCCTTTAGCCTGAAAGCCATTCCTTTGTCTACAGATAGAACCTTACAATCTAAGGAGAGAGATAGATTTCTTCCAAGAAAATAATGAGCTACAAGCTGCCCCTATTTAAAGATACCACACAATTCTCATTTTTGGAGAGGAACTAGCTCAAGAGATGCTGCATAACCCAGAATTAGGACAATCTTACTGCAGGAGGAGTATTGGATGGGGCAGGCTAATAGAGAATAGCAAGGAACTGAAGTGTAGCCCTTGCTACTTCTTTCAATGAAAAGGATCCAGAACAAGAGGTGTGCCTAGAAACTCCCAAGAGGCCTGAAAGAGCTAGAACTCAAGGACAGAAAATCCTTTTCAGACCTGCACCCTTGAAAAGGTCAAAGGGAATTTGCTCCCTGCTCATTTTGGTGCAAAGTGCTGCTCTGAGCCAAGAGCTTCAGTCTGCCACTGCCGTGTACAACACAGTCTGTCCTACAGACCTAAGTTCACATCACCTTGGCAAACTAAGTTTGAGAAGTTGTGTTTCATTCCAAAAACCTGACTGGACACTTCTGTCCACAGCCTTAATCAAGAGCTACAGTAATATCCTCAGCAGGAGCCTGACAACAAATGAACTTCACCAGGTCCATCAGATGCAGCTAAAACTTTTGTCTCAGGCTAAAGCAGTGCTCCAAAAATGACATGCAGCCAAAACAGATATGAAGGAAGCCTGTTCAAGCTGTTGTAGATATTTCATCTGATTTCTGTCACACATAAAACCCCCAACCCTTTGCAGAAAGCCACCTTAAGGAACAGCATCCTAAAATGAAAGACTGAGGGCCTGGGAGGAACAAGACAAACAAAATTCTTCCTTAGTATCATGTCCCTAGGGCTGAGGTTGCTATTTTCTCTGTAGTCCTAGACTAGAAAGTGAAAATACAGCATGCTTGAATTCTCAAGGTTTTGTGTTCTTTAAGAAGCCAATGCCATCCTCACCACCTCCAGGAGCCAGACTAACACTGCTTTCTCCCACCTTCCCCTTACAGGGATTACAAGTGGTGGAAGGCATTGACTGAAGTAATTGCAGCAAATACAACTGTCCATGGAGCTGTGATTGCCAAGGGTTTCATCTGAATCCAAGGCAGGAGCCAGGGACTAAGTGTGAATTTGCTAAATCTCCCATTTGCTGCCCTTCCCTCTGATGGACCCCGAGGTTTCAGCTTGCCTAAACTTCTATTATTGACCATTAGAATCATAGAATCACCAGAGCTGGAAGGGACCTTAAAGATCATCTAGTTCCAACCCCCCTGCCTGGCAGGGACACCATCCACTAGATCAGGTTGCCCAGGGCCCCATCAAGCCTTGTCTTAAAAGCTTCCAGGGATGAGGCTTCCACCACCTCTCTGGGCAACCTGTTCCACTGTCTAACCACCCTCATAGTGAAGAATTTCTAATATCCAACCTAAATCTACCCTCTTCTAGCTTGCACCCATTTCCCCTGGTTCTATCCCCTTACAGTCTGACCACAGGCATTTTTACCTCCACAGCTGATTCATGCTGGGGACATTCTCTTGGACTCAGAACAGAGACCAGCCCAGACTTGCTCTTTTTAGACCACTTCCCAATCCCCTGTAGAAAAAGGTGGCTATAATCTTCCCTAGGATATCAAAGAATGTCCTTGGGTATTCTCTACAGACCAGAGCTTCACTGGATTTGAGGCTCCAACAGAAGGATCTGGTTCTTTTTCTAGGTACCAGCCAGAAGGAGCTGCTGCATTTTGATCATATGACCTCTCAGCAACTGCTAGGAGCCTAAAAGCAGGTTAACAGCACAGCTTAACTCCTGCTCACTAGTTCAACTCCAGCTTGACAGTTCATATTGAACTATTTTAGCTAACCTCAGGTTACAGTCATTCAAGTTTTCCATTGCCTGAACTGATAAAAAAAAAACCCTAAAGCATCTGCACACTAAAATCTGTGCTGGCTTAACCAAAACAGTGCAACCCCAGAGCTACAGCTAAAACTCTGTGTACAGACAGTTCCCAAGATCATCACAGTGCCCTGCATCCTTTGCCCCCATTTCTGTGCTCAGTGCATCACTCTCTGGCATTTCTTCACAGAATATTTCCTCAGGAATAAAACTGCCCTATGTGCTAACACACATAGGTGTGGTCCAAAAACTCCTGAAACAGGAGGACTCTGCAAGGAGAGAAGCTTCCTGCACCCATAACAGTGGCTATGGCAACATGCTTGAACTTGATCACTTCAGTGTGCTGCTGGAGGAGCTGGCTGATAGGCAGGCAAGACAGGACCACTTTGGCTTCCTCAAAGAACAAAGCCAACAATTTCATAGCATTTGCTAGGGTATGTTCCACAAAGATCCTTTTTGGCCTCATTCTTAATTACTTGGCATCTAATAATATGCCTTAGCATGCAAAATAAGATAGTTCACTACTGTCCTTGGCCCTCTCAGTCACAGGTTTTAAATCACACCTTGAGCTTTTCTTGAGTGTTACATGTCACAGTTTCTGCTTTGCACTGTTCAGGATTTCTCTTTTCTGACTTTTGAAATGGCAAAGTGCTTTTCCTTTGCTGCTGAACTGAGATGCTTTATTACCAGCTAATCCCATGTCCTCAATATGCCCTCATGACTTTCTGCTTTTTGCCATTACACTTAGGAGCTAAAGAGGCACTTCTTATTTCAAAAAGTAATTACTCATGTTTTCCAAACAAATCCAATACATTTAGTTCTGTTGGGCTGTCTCAGAATAAAGTAGCAATCTATTCTATTTTGTTTGGCTGATGAGTTCATATTGCATGTAACCAGCTCAAAAACTATTTTATGTGTCTGGTTTACTGCTGTGTCATTTTTAGTCTACCAAGTACTTGGTGGGGATCAGCCAAGCTAGATGAAAAACTAATACAAAAAAGTACTTTTACCAATAACTGAAATAAGCTTTATAATAAGAAAGCATAATATTGCTTCATATGGTTCATAAACACTCTAAATGAAGTCCACAGCTGAACTTTCATACTTGAAGCCACTTGAAGCCATTCATTTTACACACCTCAGTTCAAACTTATACAGAAGTTGCTGGATGACTCAAAATGACCCCTGAGACTAGGGCTTCATGTAACAAAGCTCTTGAATCCTAAACTTTTATTTGAGGGACTGGCACAAATGGTCAGCTTCATTGAGGGGTTCAAAGTGCCTGCAGCTCACTCATGGCCCTCTCCCCTCTCTTTCTGCCTTCATCCAGCCCCAATTACATGGCCTAAGAAAGACAAATCTCAAGCTTTCCATCTACCCTTCTGAAATCCATTTAATATTATTAGATTCTCTTCTTTCAAAGGCCACATCACATACAGTTCAGCCTCATCTGACTGCAGCAAAGCACAAGTCATATTTCATTATGCTACCCAATAATTACATTGTTTGTCTGCCAGTTCACTCCCATGAACATGTCATTTTGAAAAACTCTGCAGGGAGAGGCTCCTCTTATAGATACTGAAAGGAGCAAACAAGATGCAGAGCCCTGAAAGGAGGCTGAACACTTTTTGATTCTCTTTGCAAGGCTGATATGTACTGGGACATATGGCAGCACTCAAAACACTCCATGTGTCCCATCAGTCAGCTGTGCTTCTGGCTATCAAAGGCTGTGTTCAAATGACTATCACTTGAATGCATTTGAATTCATTATCAGACAGACTTCTGGAACTGTGGAAAAGTTCTTGTCACATAGAAAAAGGCTCTTCTGTATTAGAATTAATCAATTAGAGCTAGGAACCTTCTCTTCCAAATGTTGGAAACAACAGCATGTGGACATCAGACCTACCTGAATCCATCTTCACATGGGATTGAACTGGGTAAGAGTGAGGACATTGTGGTGGCTTCAAAACAATTCAGTCCTGTTACCCCCCTGTCTCTTCTGGGGGCTGTTTGAGGTGCTGTGCACACTGCCAGGAGCCTGGAATGCAGAAACACCTGTACAGGAGAGCACTAAGGCACCAAAACCCCTCACACCTCTTTACATGCACCTACACAGGACAACTAAGCAACCTAAATTCCACACTGACTGAAGGCTTCTGTGTTAATAACTTCTTGTGAGCTCTCAGTTGCCTGAGAGGCAGGGAACCCAGCTTCTCTCCTGCAGTGAGGCAGGTGCCTTCTGCAGTGGTGGTGAGAAGCTTGTGCTTGCTCAGTGCTGGCAACTCTGGAATCTTTGGGGTGAAGGGAAGTGCTTACATGAGATTTATGTGGTAACAGACTCTCCATGAGTTGACTTTCCTCCACAGTGAAGGCTGATGTCTTTGCACAGCTCAAAAGAGAGCTTCAGAAAACAGTGATGAGAGTGTCTCATTCCTGTGTGTGAAGTGGCACTGCCCTATTCACTGCCTCTCATTTCTCACTTTGCTGTTAATGTTAAGGCAGTACCAAGACTCCTTATTTCTGAAGGGAATCAGTGGTCTCCTGGGTGACTATTCTGCATAATGACAAGTTCATCCATGACATCTGGGACTGGGAATACTCAGCCCCAGATAGATCCACTTCCAAGTAACAGCACTGAGGCACAGGCTCATTTCAGATTCATGAAAAAGGCAAGTGAAATAAATGTATTATCTCATTGAAAATGCATACAGTCCCAGGAAGCAGGATAGATTGTAGGTGTCACTAAACAGTGCATAGTAAATAAATCATATTTGCAATGCAAGACACTTCAGCTAGCCAAAGCCTGAGGTGGTTAGGGGTATAGAAACAGAGGGCCTGGATGTTTTCAAGGTCTACAGAGCCCAAATCCCTAAGTGGTATTTTCAGCCATGAAATCACAATTAAAGGCATCTCTGCTCAGGAGGAGGCTACACTTGCAAATGCACAGGAGCCACAGCACACAGACTCTTACAGGCACCTCACTGCTATGCAGGAGAACAGTAATGTGGAAATGGGTCCCAACTGTAACCCCTGAAGCTTCACTCAGCATCATGTGCACAGCAAGAAGTTTTCTTCCAGTGTATGCAGATTCTGTGCTCTGTAAATGAGCAGGCTGCTGCTTAACCACTACTCTCCATTTCTTTATGGCAGCTTCACTGGTGGTAATCCAGGCAGGCTGGAGTCACAAGAGGAATCTGCTTTGTGAAAGACATTGCAGACATGCTGTTTGCTTTGGCTGTCATTTCCTTTGGATGTTCTCCTATAGGAAGCAGGAACTTGCAGGTATCCTGCTACACAACTGCTCTTACTTTATGCACTGGGACATACTACAGTGTATAAAGGTATAAAGTGCCTATTCTGTGCCCAAAAGCTATTGTCCATGAATTCAAGTTGGACCTTGAGAACATTATAAACAGGAAGAAGTGAGGCATTTAAGGCTAGCATACTTATTTTTGCAGATATAAGCAAGCAAACAAACACAAAAGAGAAGGGCACCAGAGAGGAGATGGAATCTCCCTCACTGGAATTATGCAAGGCTTGGTTTTACAAGGCCCTGGACAACCTAATCTAAGGCCCTGCCTTCAACAGATCTTCAGTAATTGTTTATTACTCTGCCAGTTTTGATGCTCTGGTAAATGCTGATAAAAGATGATTGAAGAATCAAATTTATGCCTTTAAAAAAAGTCTTATTGCTAATGCCTTTGGAAAAAAAAGTCCTTAATATCCATGGACTATTACCTAATGCCAGCCACTCATGGAAGTGCTCTCTGGGGCTCTGCATTTCATAGAATCATAGAATGGTTTGGGTTGGAAGGGACCTTTAAAGGTCATCCAGTCCTACCCTCCTGCAGGGACATCAACTGGATCAGGTTGCTCAGAGCCTCAAGGTCCAGCCCCAGCTGGAATGCCTCCAGGGATGGGGCAGCTACCACCTCTCTGGACATATTTTGTCATTGAAGTACCACCTAAGCCAGCTCATATAATGCTGGCTTGGACATGGACTTTTAAAGGAGGCTGAGAAAAGTCACTCAGCTCAATTGTGTCTGAGTTTGCATTTCAGACACAGATGCACAGTATTTCCCATCATTATTTCCTTCCTGGGTGAGGGAAGTCATTGGGTATTGATAAAACACCACCTCTCAAGGTATCAAGCCAGAAAGGGGCAGTGAGGAGAGCCTGGTTAATATTGAATCTCAGACAAATGCACCAACCCTCCAAATGGCCACTGAACACTACCAGAAAACCTTGAGCCTCAGTCTGTGCTGAGCCAAGGCCAGACTACAGCCCAGTCCATGATGCAGCTGGGGTTTCTGAACAGTTGCTTTGTAAGAAGGCCACCCACCATCTGGACAGTCAGGGCTTCTGAGCTCCTTGAGCTCTGCAGGGCCAGGAACATCTGCTACTTCAGGAAGCCACACTTTTCTTTTGTGAGCTGTAGGGTCCCCAGCCTCTTGGGAAGCTCAGGTCTCAAATGCTCCTGGTGTCTTGTAACCATGAGAAACAGTCCTCCAGAGCTGGTTAAACAGAGTTTCCACAAGCACTAAACCCTCATCTGCAAGGCATGCTCCAAGCACTGCTTGAAGCTCAGGCCTGGGCCATGTCTGTTTGCTTTCAGGTGCTACACATCCCTAAGCAATTCCTGCTCCCATTTGGGCCAGGATGAAGAGATCAAGTGACACAACCTCAGTACCTTTCTAACTGAAAGAGAGTTTTAACATTCTTACTTATAGCTGTCCCTGCTGACAGTAGGAGGGTTGAACTAGATGATCTCTCAAGGTCCCTTCCAACTCTAACCATTCTATGATTTCAAAAACTACTTGTGAATGTCTCCCTAAATAGAAACAGAAGGCTATTCCTGATGCAGCTTCTCTCCAATATTCAGCCTTGCTTTCTGAATTCCAAAGCATAAGGGAATGAACACTGACAGGAGTGCAGATCAGGTATTCCTCTGATGCTTGCTTCTGGCCCTCTTTTCTCCTTTAGAGAACAGACAATGACACCAGGAAGTTTGCCCAACATCTCCTCACACCTATCTTTAGCTCTTCTTTATTTTGTCCTCCAAGAAGTACCTGACTGATCACATGAATACAAACTGCACCAGCCTGATTCAGAGGTTTCAGCCTCTCTACACATTGCAGATACAGTGAGGAGATATATGACTGGCTGCTTGCCTGGGCAGACAAGGTATGAACCTTCTCACATGAAGCTGCCATAGAAGAACCAGTCAAGCAGCCTAAACATGAGGGTTGCAGGTTTGACTTGGCTCCCATGCTTCTGGGTTATGCAGGAAGCATCTTGGAGTGCCACTGGGTATCTATGGGAAGCAGCCATAGCAGGTATCTAAGAGAAACCTCTCAGAGGGACTCCTGAGATCCAGCTCTTGTGAGATTCATCACCTTGTGCTACAACACAACCCATATGACTGCTGGAAACAAGTTGTTTGCTTTACCTGGGAAGTGGTAGGGTATTTTAGCAGTATTTAGTTAGTCAGCATATTTAATCCACTTGTCATCAGCAGTACAGGTCCACTTGAGCTTCACAGACTAAGTTTGGGCTTTAGTTTGATTCTCTCACACTGCTTTTTCTGCCTGTCCCTTCCCTTCAGTAGTGGAACAGAAAGAGGAAAATGACCCTGACCTTCCCATTGGCCAACAAGCAATCAATTGTTTGAAGACCTTTCCTCTACCCTCAAGACAATAATGATCAGCCCATAAATCTCTGCTTTTCTTTCCTATTATACTAAGCTTATCACCTCCAAAAATAAGCATGGTATCATACCTAAGGAATGAGATCCAAAGGAAATATCATCATCATCACCCTTCTAACAAAAGCAGCTTTACAAAATGTATCTGACTTACAATTATTAGAGTGACCACAAAAAGATGATTGGCTAAGAGACTAAAATAAGCATTTACCTAAAGGAGAATTTAGAATCTCAGCATGACACTCTTTAATTCAGGGGCAATTGCTGACTGTCTACCTTTAAAACAAATCAATTCAGATCAAAAACAAGCAGGCTAAGGTAGCAGCAAGATCCATGCTTCCTCCCCTCTGCCAACAGCCCCAAATTAGGCATTTCTGGTCAAGAACAAGAACTGTTAAAAGTTGTTGAACAGCAACAACAGTATGCCTTTTGCTTAGCACCTTATACCACAAAGACAACAGTTATTGAGTGATTCATTTCTCTTGGGGTGCCAAGAAACCACAGGATTTCCATCAAGGGTGGCAAAAGTTTCCATTTTGCTCTCTTTACCCCCTGGGCAGCAATCCCAACCCACAGGGCTGACCAGCTCTTCCTACATGCCCCCAGGTGCCTCATTCTCCTGCCCCTGCCTTGCCTTCCTGCCTGGCCTAGGGTGTCCACAGCAGCCCTTGTATTCCTGTGCCTGTCCTTGTGCTCCCACATCACCTTCAGCAGAAACCTCCAAGGTTTGACCTTCTCCCCACTTGCAGCTATAGCACCAGAAGATCCCAAACACTTTTCAGCTCATCTGTGAAAATGAGTATCAGCTCAGAGAATCAAAGACTGGTAGGGGTTGGAAGGGACTCTTGGAAATCATCTAGTCCAACCCTCTTGCTACAGCAGGTGGCACAGGTTTGCATCCAGGTGGGTTCTGAGTATCTCCAGACTCCACAGCCTCTCTGGGCAGCCTGGGCCAGGGCTCTGGCACCCTCACAGGAAAGACATTTTTCCTTATGTTTAGGTGGAACTTCCTGTGCATTACTTTGTGCCCATTGCACCCTGTCCTGTCACTGGGCACCACTGAGAAGAGTCTGGCCTCACCCTCTTGACACCTGCCCTTCAGATACTGCTAAGCATCGGTAAGGTTCCCTCTGGGGCTGCTCTTCTCCAGGCTAAGCAGCCCCAGGGCTCTCAGCCTTTGCTCCTCCCAGAGATGCTCCAGTCCCCTCAGCATCTTCCTAGCCACTGCTGGACTCTCTCCAGTAGTTCCTTGTCTCTCCTGGCCTGGGGTGCCCAGAATTGGACATGATACTCCAGACATGGCCTCACTAGGACAGAGAAGCTCAGGTTTTGCTAAGCAGCTGCAACTAGAACAGGGCACTCAAGCCAAAGGACAGACTGGATTGCTGTTTTCAACACTCTAATCTTCAAACTATGTTTTTCTGTCTGTGAAATGTTCTATCTCAGCTCTAGATGGAAACAGTAGCTCTTCTCTCCCTCTCCCCTACTTGGCTCAAGTCACTCCTGTGACTCAATATATGATTTTGATTTATTAAGACTAATTTCCCACAATGAGCAAAGCAAAACACATACAATGGCCCATCTGGGCAAATAATTTCTGCAAATGCTTGCAAGACAAATAGCACAGCATACTCTGAGACACAACACATGAATAATAAACAGGCATTTTAGCATTCTATATTTGCTAGCATGTAATAAGATATGCTGGATTTACATGGAGATCCAGATTTGTCTTCTTTTAAAATGCTACATTTTAGGTGACTCAAGCCAGTATTTCATATGATTTCTCTTTCTCTTGAAATCTTGCTGCTGTTTTCAAGGCTAAAAAGACATTTCTCAACTCTAATTAAAATTATTTAATTAGAACTCCAGCCACTATATTTAACAAAAGCAAACAGCCAACCTGCAGCCCTCAGCCTGGCAAGAGTACACTGATTTCAGCCAGGGATGATCTATACCTCAATTAGCAATAAATTAGAAGGTTAACATATGCTCTCCATAAAACAATGCTCCAGTGACATTTTTTTTTCAGTGGGACTGGACTAGAAAGAGCTCTCCTGCTGTAATTCATGGGCAAACTTCTGCTTTATGACAGGAGTTTTAATGCTGCAGCAGAACCAAGGTTAGAGCTTCCAAACACCCTTTCTGTTTCAAACATCAGAGCATAGGAGGGAAGAAAACCACAGCAGACAGCCCAGGCACTGGGGCTGCCAGGCCTTGAACAAGGAGATCCCACATCTCCAGCTGAATCACTGACTTATTACAGGCTGCTTTTTTAGCTGCCCCTCAAGTTCTGCAGACAAAAGGCAGCTGAGTGAGTTTTTCTTCCTTCATGGCCACATCTCTGTATTTTCCAGCAGGACCCAGCTGTGGCCCTAAGCCTGTCCCTGCTCCTCCCCCTGGCATGCTGCCTCCCCATGGGTGCTGCCCTAGCAGCCTCACTTGGGATGTGTAAGTCAGAGATGAGCAAGGGGCACAAAGTATTAGCACAAGTCTGCAGAAACCTAAGACCAGAAGAGGATTTTGCCAGACTCCAGCTGCCCCAGCCCACTGTCTGAAGAGACTTCTTGGGAATTTTACTCCTTCTAATGGAAGCCCTGATAGCTAAATGCTCCCAAGCAATCAGCAACTACATCCTGTTTAACACCCTGAGAACTACAGCCTTTACTGAGAAGTATTTCCTAGTGAAGCATCCCCATTAGCATGTAGTCTGCTACATCCTGATGCACTCTTGTGTCATACACTGCCTTGCAAAGAGGACTCTTGGATGGTTTGGATTTTTCTCAGTAACAAAAGTATCCCCCAAGAGACAGCAAATGCATTTTCTCGACTGTGACTGACGAGTCAGTGTGGAAGGATGTTGCAAAATGCTTTGGACCCAAAGATGACTTGGCTAAGAACTGGAGATGACAGAAATCTGCCAGGTTCTTGAAAGAAGAGAGAGCTAAATTGCTACTGGCTTTTTCTTTTCTCCAAGGCTGGCAGCATTTCTGTATCTTTTCTTGCTTTCCTCACAGCTATGATGAAATCTGATGCCTCCAACATTTTTATACAGTGCACATTACATCTCTCTCTCTATATATATATATTTCCCAAGAAATAGAAAACTGTACAGAAGACCACACAGAGGAAGATCATGCTCAGTCTTTCAGTAGCTGGATTGTTTCAAGCATTGGGATGAATTGTTTCATTGCATATGGATTATGAGAAAGATCAGATCTGATCTCAGAGCTGAGCATTCAGCATCTCTGTCTGGAAGGAAAGAGATGTCTGCTTCTTAGCAGGGGAGAAGAAAAACAACCCATGAATCTCATCAGAATCAACACTGGGGAAACAAATAGGATGAGAAACAACCCCTGTGTAACTGGTGAAGGAATCAGAGATGATAGTTTATTGGACTACAGAGGTGAACAACTGTTATACAGAAGAACAGGAAATAAAAACCAAATAAAGAAACAGCCCATTTGTCCTTTCCTGGCATTATAAGACTTGAAATGTAATTGTTTCATGCTTCATTAATTCTATCTTACTTTCCTGACATATGCATTTCTTGTTATTATTTATTAAGCAGCCAATCACTACTGCATTAATTCATTTATCACCTCTGTTTACATTTGGAGATGAAGGTGGTGAGGGCTGTTAACTGCCTTTATAGCACTGTGAACTCCAAGAGGACCAGCACAGCTGCACAACTCTTTGCTCCAACAAAAATCTCTCTTGAACCTGACCCACAGGCAAGATTCACCTTTAAGACTTCTATGACCAGACCATCTGAATCCTGCACCAGAGAATCAACAGGCTCTGTTCAGTGCTCTGGACCACTTCCATCAGCTGAGTTACTTCTCAAAGATAGGATCAGTCTTGGGGCAGTTGGGTGGCATCCTCAACAGGGCATGGTGCCATGGCCTTGGCTGTGTGGAGAAAGTCTCTGCAGGTTTGGGAGGTGGAGGGGGGGGTAGCAATAATACTTCTAAGCTTGTTGGGGCTGTTTAAATCCCAAGTGCTACAAGTAATCTAGCAACAGTCTCTCTAAGATGATTACCTTTCTCTCTCTGTTTTCATTGGAAGGAACAAAGACCAGAATATTTTGAGACTCAGTCCAAGTCAGCTACAATTCTGGATGAAAATCAAACCAACTTGTCTCCACTTAAATCTCATCTAAAAACTCTATAACAAGTTTCACAGATGTCTAAAAAAATACATACACTTTGAAATGAAGCAATATTAAAGGATTTATTGCATTATTCTCTACTGTCTAACCCCATCAAATTCACATTTGAGATTCACTTATGGCTAGCTCCTATTATTGATGAGAAACAAGTCAGTGCTGTTGCTTTGAACTTTGCTAGGACAACATCCTTTGTATACAAATCTAGATGGAATTAAAGTTACTTGCATTTCTCAGCTTAGCTGGCAGATCCAGGAGACTTTGGTGGGGAAAAAAGCATAGAAAAATGTGAGTCCAGATTCAGCAAGAGTTGCTCTGACATTGCCCTCATTTTTAGTGCTGGGATATTGCAGTGTCTGTTTGAATTACAGCTATGCCCTAAGCATTGATGTCTGATAGACAACAGCAAAACAGACTGATGCTCAGAATCTGTCAAGATCAGATTGAGGCTGAGAAAAGACAAATAAGTTAAACTTGTGGAATACTTATTCTATTATAGTCCTTTTAGAATGCCCATGTGACCCTGCTGCTAAAGTTATAGCCAAGGCTGCTCCATTTTCCCCTAACATTCTCACTGCTTTCCAATGCAATTGATCCTTCAGGATTTTTAACCTTGGCCTCAGAATCACTTGTGTTTGAACTATGGAAAAGCATTAAGCTGGAGAAAAACATTAAAACATATTTAAGTGTGATTATGTGGCAAGAAACAGCACTGAAGAAGTTCTCAACAAAGGTGCAATGGGGGATTTTAGGTTCATTATCTGCTGCAGTTCACATCTGCTCTGTTCACCAAAAAAAGAGGGAGGAAAAGATGTTATTTCTAGCTGCTGGTTTTTCAAAATCAAGCTGAGACTTCACATGTTCTGGGTTTGCATTACTGAAAGTTACTGTAAATTGTAACTCAGTAATGCTATTGATCTGTGAATCAGCAGCTACAGTAAACCCTTCCAATACCTTATCTGCCAATAACTGTCTTTGCTGAATAATATTCTCTAAATGTCACTTTAGTTTTGGCTTTGCACAGGGGTTATAAAAGAACCTATTTGCCTAATCTTCTTTTTAAAACCAAACTCAACCCAACCCAACCAACCTAAAAAAAACCAACAGAAAACCTACTTGTGCTGTGCTGCTAGCCCAGTGTCCAAAGGCCACATTGTCTCAGAGAATCTTTAAGGTTGGAAGAGGTCTCTAAGATCACCAAAGTCCAACTGTCAACCTATCACCACCATGCCACTAAACCACATCCCTAAGCACCACATCTGTAGGGTTTTTAAACACCTCCAGGGACCAACCCTGCTGCACTGAGCTGCTGTGTCTGCACCCTGGAACCACTGCAGGGGGGTGGGGAAAGGAGGCTGCAGCTGTAGCCCCAGAGGGATGAGGAAGAGCTGGGTCCAGCAGTGGAAGAGGATCTTTCAAAGACAGGAGCCATTAGATTTGCTCCAGAAACTGTTAAGAACTGCTGAGCTAAGGCACATCCTTTAGAAAGATGAATCCTGTTGATTTGAAGGTAGCTGTAGCTGACAGCACTCCACAACCTCAGCAAATTGATCTAGCAGCAGATTATTCTGATCTTTAAAACCAGGCATCTTTGCAAAACAGAAAGAGAGAGAGAATGAAAAGCCAAGAGGTTCAGGCTCTCTGAGGGATAGAAGCAGCATGGCTGGGGCTTGCTTTGTTAAGACAGAAGTGGTACTTCAGTCCATTTGCCTCTGACCCAAGGAAATGCTCCCTTCTGGGTGCTTTAGCAACATTACTTCAGCTGTAGAAGGCAGGGGCCTGGACACATCAGATCCCCCAGGGTGCACATTCTGTGCATTGCTTTGTTCTCTGCTCTCCAGGCTTCCTACCTTTATGGATTGCTTCTGGACATGCAATATGCAACTGTTGCTTCAAATGGTGTTTGCAAACACCAAACACTTAGGAAGATACAAAGACACCACCTTATTTCATCACTGCTTAAATTCCACCTTACATCTTAATAATCTGATGGAAAAAAAAATCAATTTGCCCATAAAATGAGTATTGGGATTCTGAAGAACTCTTCCTCTCTCCAGTCCACACACACTATTGATGACACTTTAAACTCTTGATTTAATTGGCTTTTCAGTGCCACTTTTTATTTGTGTATTAATATCCTAACTGAGATGAAAACTGAAGCAGCAGAAAGCAGCTCCACATGTGATGCTGTATGGGATAGCCTCAGATATTTAGCAACTTCTGGGATGCTTTGATCTCTGAAGAAATCTTACTAAAATTATGATCAAAGGAATTTGTATTATTCCAAGTACTTAAGAACAAACCATCTTAGGGCAATAATCAGTATTCTGTTTAATCCTTCACCCTTGGAATCCATTCTTGCTAAGCACCTCAATCTGATGGGAGTTCCATTTACTTAAGGATGATGATATTTCTCCTAAAACAGAATTAGAAGGAACAGAAAGCAACACTTCCAACTTACAGAAAGAGCTAAGAATTGGATTTTATTCTTCTGGCTAAAAAGTGGTCTTTGAAGCTGTTTTTCAGATGGCCAGAGCTTCAGAAAATCAGTATGCAGCTTGTTATGTGACCACTCAGACTTTTATTTTCCTGCAGCAGACAAAGAAAGAGAATTTCCAACAGACAGCTACTTCTAATTTAATCTATTTCTAACTATTTCCTATTGCCAGTGTTTATAGAAGACTGTTCCACAGATGGAGATATCTAATATTTATAAAGTAAATTAACACTTTCTAACATGCAAAGACAGATAAATAATGAATTATCCTTTCTCATCAGTCTGACCATATGATGTCTATTCCACTGTAATATTAACTACCTCATCAGACTGGTTTGTTGTAATCCCCCACAGCAATCTAAATCAAACAGTGATACCAAGAATCCCTAAACTGCAGCCTACAGAACAGGAGAAGAACATTAGAGCCAAGTAAGATTTCCCAGCAGCACTAATTCCTGGTTAGATTACAGATTTACCACCAGGGGTTGATGAGAAGTAGGAGAAGGTTGTAGTTTTGGAGGAGCAAGGAAGAGATCAGCCCACGGCTCCTGGCCAGCGGTGGAAGGTTACAAGTAGCCTAAAGTGCAAACACATCTGACTCCAAACACACTCTTGGAAGCATTCTTCCAAGCTGACTAGAAAACATGCCTGCTATAAATGAAAATCAATCTCTGTTAAATCTGTTAGCTCCAGCCCATTTGGCCTGGCACTGCTTGAAGAGCTCCCAGGGAGGTGTGCTGAAGCAGTACTATCAGAGAACCACACACTCAGCTTTGGAAGACAGCAGATGGACCAGGGCTGCAAGTGCAGCTGAGGGAGCCCAGAGGCAGGCACAGGTTAATCATGCTTCTGACAAACTCACTGGCAGGTTATCTTTCCTTTTGGGCTGAGGGGCTTGAGAACTAGGCCTGCCAAGTCAATGTTTCCAAAGGTGCAGGGTTAATTCATGCTGGAGAACCTTCTGTCCTGACTTCAGCATTCTGTCCAGCTCAGTTATCACACCCTGCTACACCCAATTTCTGTTTCCATCTGCCTAGAATATCTACCCCACTGAAAACCAAGGAGATGCACAACCAAGGAGACATTCCTCCACCACAAGAATGCCACAGGACTCCTGAAGGCATTCACACAGCCTGAATTTAGCCACTAGCTTCTTGTGAACCATGGCACTCAGGAGCTCCTCCGTGTTCCTTGTGGAGTGCAGAACAGTTAATCAACAGCTATGGAACAACAGCCAGGAACTAGAGCAACTTCCAGGGAAATCATTTTGCCCCATCAGAGCTCATAAACAGAACCTTCAGCTGCCTTTAGTAGCAGGCCCACTTCATGGCTATTTCAGGCTGATGGCCTTGGGAAATGGAGCATAAGAAGCAGCACCCCCTAGTAATTTCAGCTTCAGATCTGCTAGCAAACTCAGGGATAAAATGTTTTTTAGCTCCAAAAAGTTACTTACTTTATTAAAGTGCTGAAGTTTATCAATTAAATTACTGATGAGTGGGTCCAGTCCTCTGACTTTCAGTTCTGGATTATTAATTTGTGCCTTCAGTCCACTGGAAACAACTCTGCTGGTGTAACTGGAAAAGAGAGAAGAAACCAACAACAAACCTCAGTGACTGGAACCATATCCATCAGAATCAAAAATCAGAAGAAAGGGGACTTACAAACAGCAAATATTTTGTCAATGGGAACAGAAAATGTTAATAAATGTTTGTGGGTTTAAATACACCAAACCAGGATAAAAGTCACTTTTCTGTTGTTGCAGTATCATTCACCACTTCATAGTATTCATGTCAGGAACTGACGACAATTTCATCAAGCACCCCCAGGTTCCTTTCATTCCTATTTAATATTTGGACCTTTCTAACTGACATTCTCAAAGTAAAGTAGAGAGCTTGGCAAAAACTCACTCTTTTGTAATTACAGAAAGCCAAGGAATTCAAGAGAGAAACTAAACAACATGAGATTGAAATAAAATCCAATGAAACAGCAGCCTGATTTGGAAAAGACTCTTAAGCAAAGTGTGAGCCTGGACTTCTCTTGCCAGACTAGCACTTTTATCACCAAACTGTCTAGCAGCTCTAGAGAACAGCACCTCCTGTTCTACCAGTGCTCCTCACATGCCTTATCTGCACCACAAACCCACTAGCCAGGGTTCACTTACAGGAATTCTCTCCCACCAAGCCCTGCTTGAGGAACAGCAGCTGTTCTCACACTGCCATGCCCTGTCTCTCAGCAGCAATCTTCCCTCCACAAGTGTTGACCAAACAGCTTCTGCCAGTCTTCTCTGGAATGTATCACACTGGACTCTCAAAATCTAACAGGCCTGGGGCTCCACCATGTACTCTCATGGGGAAAAGTCCAGGACTGTGAACATTTGGTCTCTACTCCTGAATATGCCTTTACCACAGTTGAGGTGAGTTCATCAGCACATGTATGCTGAATCCACTGCTTCCTGCAAGTATCCAAACCACTGCATATTGCATATCTGCAAATTCCAGAACACACAGCAACCTTTTTTTTGGTGAGGGTTGAATGTAACCAGTCTCATTAGGTCCTCATTTGTCCCAAAGTGGATCACAGATGTTTGCATGATCAGTTACAACAGACTGTTCCCAAACCAAAGTCTCCTAGACTCACACACATGCCTGGGAGGATCTCAGGAAGACACCATGTTGGCTTCTCTCTAAGTCAGGTAGCAATCAGCTGTGCTCTTTGGACTGAAAGGTCCAGAGAAACTAGATATTTCAATATCCCAGGTGCTCTCCTACTAGTGAATTCTTCACTGCAAACCAATTTGTGCTGAAGCTGAGGACAGCACTTCAAAGTAGAAAAACAGGTGCCCAAATTCTACTGCAGAAAGGCAACAGAATGTGTGTGTGGGAGATCTAGCTCTCCAAATACATCTGTCCTAACTTCATTTCATTTAGGATGAACAACAAATTCTATGCAAAGTGCTGGCAAAGCAAGCTGGAGTTACAGTGCTGTAAGAGGTGTGACCTCAAAAGAGAGAGAGCTGAGAAGGGTTCACCTCTTCACTCAACTCACTGACTGTCACTTCCCAGGAGAAGCAGAAAAACAAATGCTTTAGAATAAAAAATGGAGAAAAATCATGTTTTCCACTAATAGCCAGGCAGCATTTAGAGGACAAACAGGAAGGAAAAGCTTTTTCAGTGAGTTTCTATTTCTTTTGTTTGCTGAGCAATTTAAAGGTAGTGTTCTAATTTTTCTTGTGCTGTAACTCATGCAAGTATGAAGTAACCTGGAAGCAAAACCTCCCACAATACAATAGCATGTCCAAAATGATGGTCAGGGGCTGACCTTCCAAGAAGACTCAGCTGGATGATGTCCCCAGGAAGAATCCAGCTAAAGGGTTACTTTGAAGTCAAGCCTGGTGTAGACCTTATCATTCCACATCATCTCCTTTGGACAATACAGGCACATTGCTGCACCTCACCTGCCTTTCCCTTCACCTTCAATCACAAATCACACTCTTTGTTGAATGCTCCTCATTGTTCACCATGTGAAACCACATGGTTCCCTACTGTTGATGTACAGGGACACTTGACCCAGCTTTTTGAGATCATCTAGTTGCAAGCCAGGAGAAATTTAATTTAATGGGTCAGCTCGTGGCCTCCATCAGTCTGCTCAGTGATTCTCTGTGTGCATGGCTTTGTCTGAGCAGAAACTCATCAACAGCAGCAAAAAGCAAGGGTTTTCCTTTTCATTGCTCTTGACTGCTCTCCATTCGACCCCTGGCTAGAGTTATTGGAACTTTTCTAGAGGTTTATGTCATTAGAATCCAGGATAAAGAACACAAAATTGCTTTCTCCTCCTGGGTTAGTTTTTGGGGGGTTTTTTGTTTGTTTGGGTTTGGATTTTTTTGGGGAAGGGGAAGGGTTTTGTGGGGTTTTTTTGTGATATTGGAGGATTTTTCCCTGTGAATCACAAGCCTCCATTAAATTCCTCTAAGTGCTATTGCAAACCTACAGCACTGCATGGAGCACAAACTTGACCAAATTCAGAGACATCAACAGCAGCAGCATTAATGCCAGAGGCCTCAAAGGGACCCAAAATGTGGAAAGTCAAGTCACAGTCAACTCATCTATATTGCTCCTGCAAAACATAGACTTTCCTTTACATACATCATCATCAGAAAACCAGGACCATTTGGGTGTGAATGAGCTCACAGTCCACCAAGACAAAAGGGATGCTCAGATATCCTTGAAGATCCATCTGTGTTTAAGGACTCACTCTTTAAAGCTCTAGAGATATGCAGAAATTACACCCAGATATTTCTGTGGCCCAGACTGCCTGTAATTATATTCCTAATGTGGATTACCTATATTTCAGGTATCAGAAAAAGCATGCAGGAGTTGTGTGAAGCCTGCATCATTTCCTTATCAACTTGCTCTAGCAGAGCATCAGCATGGCAGTCAGTTGTTAGCAACTCCAGCTAACTGCTAATGGGAGACTCCAGCACATGAGAGTTGGCCCAGTTGTGGTCTGGAATGTGACCTGTGCAACTGGAAAAGCCCAGAAAACCAGCTGCAGACCTTTGGCAGTGGTGAAATAGATGTGACCTATCAAATGAAAGGGGTAAAAAGCTGATGTAAAGAGAGGCAAAAGACTTACTTGCACAGCACCACAAAGCCAACTCTCGGATGTCCACATAATGACCTGCAAGCTCTGCTTGTCCTGTGTGCTCCTACTGAGAGAAGTCTCTAACAAACCCAAGGCCAGAAAGACTCAGGTGAACTAAAACATGGTGAGTTCAGAGAGTGTGGGCTACACCTCTTGGGGAAAAGGAGACAGGGTGGAAAACTGCACAGGCAGTGAGAAGGGAGAAATTCCTCCAGTCCATCACAGCCAAGAACCAAAGATTGTACTAGGAAAAGACATTGTGTCCATCTGACACAAACTACCACCCTGTAAACTGTGAAGCTTTCTCCTAGCTCTCTATCATGCTGAAATACTTCAAAATAAACACTCTACATTTCCTGAAAGATAATCTGATTACTCCACTTCTTTGCACTATCTCAAACATTCTTTTTGTTGACATCAGATCCTGAATTACTGGCAATGTACATTAAGTAAGATCAGAAATTGCCTTGGTTTATTTAATAACCTGCAATTTACCTGAAATATTGTAGTATAGAATTGTGAAGTCTGGTTACAGCTCTAGGACTTTATTCATACTAATCCCAGAAATGTCAGCAGGAATGGCCAGGAAAGCTGCATTAAAATGTTGTCACTGGAGCAATCCTGAAAGCAACTGTTACACTGGAGCCCAAAGAACAGCACAAGCAGGCAGAATCTGCACCCAGACCTCAAGCCTCATGCCAATGTTATTCCACTGATCCCATAGGAAAAGCTATGGTGCTTTTAAATCCAAAGACCCCAAATTATAAATAGCAACTCCCCCAAAGCCCACTTTTAGAGCATTTCAGAAGAACAGTATCAATTATTGTCAATCTTAGCTAACACAGCTCATCACAGTTTAAATAAAGGTGAAAAGGGAAATGCTGCTTACACAGGGGTTGCTCCAACTGGAGGCACACATTTTTATCTCCTATGGAAATATAGATAAAGATATTGGAGTCTGAACACTTTTATTTTAAGTGAAGCCAGCTACCACTCTGAAAAGTCTTCTTTTTAACTCCTCATATGAAAAGGGATCAAGGTACAGGATTCCCTCCAGAGACAAAGATGCCTTTCTAGATAGTTCACAGAATCATTAAGTTTGGAAGAGATCTCTTAGATCATCAAGTCCAACTGTCAGCCTATCACCATCATGATCACCACTAAACCATGTCCCTAAGTACCACATCTATCTGCATTTCCTGAAGCCCTCCAGGGGTGGTGACTCCACCACTTCCCTGGGCATCCTGGCCCAATGTCTAACAGCTCTTTCTGGGAAGAAATTTCTCCTAAAATTCTTAATGTTCAATCCTTTAAAAACAACATTTAAAATATAAATAACCCCAAATTCCAGGCAAACAGCTGCAAGAGCTGCAATTAAGGAGAGATCTAACTAGCAGTGATACTTAGCCTACAAAAGCCCAAGAAACAGGGTGTTGTTTTCACACCACTTCCTTCCCTCCTCCCCACAGGAGACCACACCAGCCAGGGTACCAGTGTCAGACAAAACTCCTGCAGGAAGCTCTTCCAAGGATTATTGATCAAGCTCCAGCTGGGAGCCTTACTTCCATGACTCCATATTTCTCAGGGTGCTATTACCCTGAGTTGTGCCACTAGCAGCCAGGAAGCACCCCAGGGGTTTGATCTGGTGGCCTGTGGGCTGTCCTTTCCCTGAGTGCTGTCAGCTCCAGTGTGTGCACCACTCACCAGAGCGACTGCACTGCCCTTCTCATCCTTTGTAACACACACTGAGCATTCCCAAACCATCTGTAGGGGAAAATCAGGACATCCAGAACCTGAACTTCAGCTGAGTGCACTTCTCATCATTGCAGTTCTTTAGCTCAACAGTTGCAGAAGAGGCATCACAATTCTAATGGACTTGTGGCAGGAACAGGGCATCTAACAGCATAAGGTAACTCTGAGGCTCACATCCAGTTCAGAGGAATCCAGGAGCTGCCATCAATATCTCCCTGGGTCAGAGATTGCTCCTGCTGATCTAATTGGTCACACAACCTGGAGAGCTGCCATAGACAGAAAATAAGAAGAAAATGGACTGGCTACAAAATTAAAAGATCTATTTGCTGAGATGTTTCTAACTCATTAATCCCATTGAAAAACATAAAGCTAATTACACACTGTACATCATCAAGGCAACTGCTCTGAAGCAGAAATGTTTTTGTAATCTGCCATCTATTTTTTCATCTTTTTTGTTGGTACTGGTTGAATAATTTCACTCTGATCAACAGGCTAAACCAGCAGCACCTTTCTGAGACATCCTGGCAAGCTCACACTCTTGTGATTGAGACTCTACTGGTTCTAAAAGCCACATTTAAGCATTTATTTCTTTGGCATGATACAGATGTGACTGTCTTATTTTCTGTATGAATGTATAAACTATCTGTAACAGAACCAAACTCTTTCCTCTTCCCAGAACACACATTAAACACCTGCAGACACCAAAATGGATGTTTTCTCAGCCTTCTAAAGACCCACAGCTGTCCAGCAGCCTGCTGAAGCCAGAGGAGTCTGAAGAAAGCAAGCCACTCATTTTATAACTAACAAAGCCATAAAATCATTGAGACAAAGCTAGACTTTACAATGATCATTTCATATCCACCTCTGCTTTTCTTCATCCCTTCTTAGACAGGAAACAATCCATGAGATATGTGTTGCCTGTAAACCCACCCAGAAGTAGATAGCACTGTGCAAATGATAACCACAGAGAATTCAAATGGTATCTTTTTAATCTCATGTATTGGAAAGTCAGGCTCTTATTTTGAGGAGAGGAGAGGAGAGGAGAGGAGAGGAGAGGAGGAAAGGAGCAAAATTCTGGAGTAGCCTGGTTCTTTCAGCAATACACTCAACACAGTGCCAGAGCAGACACCACCCACCACCATTGAATGACTCAGAGGTGAAAGGGTTAGAGGGGGAGAAGGAAGGGGAAAGCTTTGAATGTGTCATTTAGGAAGAAACAAGAACGAGGGATAAGCTATTTTACTGGCCTTGAGATCTACTGCACAATTAATTCAGTTCCATTAGGCATGGTTCACCAGATGGTGTGTTTTGTCTTCTATTTATTCATCATTTCACCCTGGGGCTGGAGTGGTTTGCCTGCAATTCAATTAGGTGAATCCAGTGCTGGTCTACACCAGCCTGTTATGTCTCCAAGTTAATAATTTGGGGACATTTCTCTGGTAGTTTTTAGCTGCAGCCCTTGGTGCATGAGACACTGACCCACAGGGCTCTTTGATTCAGCTATCCCTAAGCTGCTCCACAGGGTGAGACCAGCAGTGGGTGAGTGTGTCCTGTGTGTCCCCCCACCCCCCATCTCCTTCCCATCCTTGTCATTAAACCTGAGCAACAGACAGATTGGGCTTCAGCTCTGAGCAACTCCCACAACTGCACCACCCAGAGAAATGTCTGGTGTCAGACTTCATCTCATTTCTGTAACACTTTGGCAAAGCTGCATGAGAGGCATTGAGCACCTTGGCTGAGAGGTTTCAGAGAGAGGAATGATCAATCCATGGCCAGTGCTGCACTCTGGGAACTCAGTGTTCTTTCACTAAGCTGCCACAATAAATACATCTTGAGAAATTTACTGTCAGATAATCAACAGCCACAAGGGAAGAAAAAACTGGCCCAGTTTGTAGAGTTGGAGTTTCTCATAGAATTCAGTTTCTTTTCATCTCCTCAACTTGAATAGTTAGTAAGTGCTTTGTAGAATTAAATCTTGGACTATTTCAGGCTCTAACATTTTATTCATTTGGCCTGAGCCATTAAGTCATTCTGCAATTAGCTCCAAAACTTCACTGGATCTCTGTTGACAGGAAAGGGTTCAGTCAGACATCCACTCACAGCAGAACTGCAGCTGAACTCCAGCCAGCAGCTGACAAAGGTGGCAGGTGTCCTCTAACTGTGAACCACAGTGGGCAAGGGCACACCTTGGGAAATCACAGAGTCAGTAAGGTTGGAAGAGACCTCTAAGATCATCAGCCTATCCCCACCATGCCACTAAATCATGGCCCTAAGCACCACATCATGTCAGGCAGTTGCTGAGAGAGATGAGGTCTCCCCTGAGCCTCCTCTTCTCCAGACTAAACGACCCCAGTTCCCTCAGTTGCTCCTCAGAAGACTTATTCTCCAGACCCATCCTGAGAACTCCAGATGTTTCCAAGCCCTCTCCTGCAGGATTGCAGGCTTTTGGGTCATTGTTGAAAGTGATATCTTACAACTTCTTGGGTTACCTGAAAGCCAATGGGAGACTATTGCTTGCTTTGAAGGAAAAAACCCATGTAATTTATGGCTGTGTGCAGCAGGAGCAACTCTACTGGAGCCAGTGGAGCAATATCAGGGTAAAATCTGGGTAAAACACATGAAAATCAGCCCCTTTGGGCACAAAGGAAAAAAAAATGAATGTGTTCTAAGTGATCAGCTGAGCCCAACTAGAGAAAGATTTATCTGTTGAAAAATACCTAGGTAAAGAGTTCCTTCTGAAATGATTAAATAACTGCCAACAGCCTAGGAGGAAGCTCAAGTCTAGCACATAATGAGTTTAGCTGAAGATTTGGTGAAGCAGAACTGACACAATGTGAACACCATCTCTGCCAGAATGACTCTAATGGCCTTCAGTGGAAGCTTCACAAATAATCTTACTAATTATGGGAAATGAGGAGGCAGCTACAGTGTGCTAATGGGCTAATTAAAAGGAAACCAAAATCACAAAGCCAAACAGCATTTGTAATGGTCTTTCTCTACTTCTATAAGGCTAAAAAAACCCCACCCTCCTGCAGTCTAGATGATAAAGACAATTGGAAGACTGCAGGTACAAAAACCAAGTTACCAGTGACTTCGAGTGACTGGGTGATGCCATCCCATGAACACACTGAAAAGCACCTCAGTGAGAGAGTGCACCTGTAAGAGATCTTACCATCCAAAAAAGATGTGTTCAGCAGTTTTCCCAGAACCATGCTGTAAAGGCACTGGCTTGAGCTTCACAGAGTGCTTGTACAATGCTTGAAAAGCACTGTAAAAACACCTACTGTAGATTGGAGGTGAAACAGCCTCTGTTCTCTCCCTAGCTATACACCTCCAAGGCATGCTGGAAACACCAAAGACATTTGTAGAAGTTAATTGGACAGTCTTTATTATGTTGAGGGAAGGCAAGTACTTGCCTGGAATAACATCAGATAGGAAAACTCTTTAGTTTAAAGTGGAATGAACTCTACAGGATGCACAAATGATACCTCTCTAGCCATCAAAGTGAAGATAATGAGCAATGAAAATGATACAAAGCCAAAAGCTTGATAACCTAAGTGGGAACTGGCAACATAAAGACCATTCCCCATTCAATGAATCTCAGCAGCAGAACAAGAAACAAACAGCACACACTTATCAAAGTAACATCTGTGGCCATTCCTAGGGGGAAAAGTAAAGCTAATCTGAAACACCTTCTCCTCAGGAACTCCTGGGCTAGGGGAGTGCATTCTGAGTACAAACAGGAGAACAAAGCTGAGGCAAATCCTGATGGAGAATCTGATTCTGCACCTCTCACAGGCTGGCAGCTTGCACCCTGGTTCTGAGGGCTGTGGAAAACAAATGGCAACGTATGACTGCCTATGTTTTTAACCTGCCAGATGGAAAGACACTACTGGAAAACAGGACTGATTCAGCAGAAAAGAAAATAGTCTGAAGAGAGGAGAGGACTTGAACTCTTAGAAGAAAAAATAAAAGCAGCCTAGCAATCAACTTCATAGCAGTGGAGAGAAAATGAATATCAAGCAAAGGCTCACAATGTTTGATTGATAGGAACTCTGGCAGGCCAAGGAGGCAAGGATCCAATTCCCTTTCTGGAAACCCTGTTTGCTGATACTTAAAAATTAGGCTTGACAGACGACCATGGGTATACAAAAGGATATTCTATGAGTCCAACATAGAAATTTTTATGAAGGAAAATGGGGAATGTCCTAATTTGCACAGTATCAGATGTATGTCACAGGGAGAAGACCTTGCCCATGGCTTATTAACAGCAAAGCAAAACAAAACACACCAAAAAGACATTAATGCTTAGAGGTCAAAATTCCAGCTTTCCTCAGAAGTCAGTTTCTCCAAATACACTTAGACACACATGGGAGATTAACAAGCAGCTGACAAAAATGAATACATGAACTGCAGCTCTGTAAGAACTCAGCTCAGGGACTGAACTCTGCCCTCAAGCAGTCGTGGCTTCAGCCCTTGGGCTTTGGCAGCCCTCACCATGCTCACTGCAGCCTGCAGCTCCTACCAAGGCAGCCCTGGGTCCATACTCCATGTGTCTGGCACTTCCACCATCAAAACCACTGCTGAGCCTACCAGTGCAACACAGCTCTTCCAGAATACCACTGCTTCTGCAGCAATTTCATGTTTCTGGTCTCTATTCTTAATGCTTCCCACAACTGGGATCCCCATGCTTATCTCCATGTCCCTTCACCTACTCTGCTGACTATGCCAACATGAACCCAGCTTTGGGTTCATTCTAAACCCTATTCTTCTCTCCCATGCCAGTCTGAAATCCCTTCTCAGCCTGCTCTTTCAGGTGGCTCACTACTTACCTTCACTCCTCCCTCCATGCCTGCATGTATTGCAATGCTGCCAAAGCCACCAACTCCTGCCAAAGCTGCTGCTCCCTAATGGAAAGATGCACTTGGCTGGATCAGACAGAGCATCCCTTCCCACCTCAGGGGAAGGAGGCATCTGGGTAGCCCAGGTCTGCTCTCTCTTCCAGGCTTAAGCATAAGGCAGCTGAGATTTGCACTTTCTGAAGCCCTCTCACTTCCCTAGCTATTCTGGCTCCTTTGGGGTGTCTCTGACCCTCATGCATTTTGCCCATGCACTAACACACACACACACACACACATTCAATTTTGGTCCTTTACACAGGTTTTCCAATAGACTTATGTAGAGCTATTCAAGGCAATTCTGATCTGCTTCAGTGCCTTCACTTCTGCTCAGCTCTTAATATCTTCTAGAAGGTGTTTGGTCTTTTAGCCACAGATGGAAGAGTTATTGACCCTTTCTTGGGCTGCAGGACTGTGAGGTACACAGCCAATCTATTCCTATTTCCAGGGTAAAATCTTTAGCAGTAAGATGGTGGTGCTAAATTTCATATAAGTAAAAAGTAAATAGAAGGCCTTAATGCTGTATAGAAAGAGATCAGACACTAAGGCCTCCAAATCTCCTGACTCAGAGTTCTTAAACTCCTTCCCTTTTACTTAATCTTTTCCACCTGCAAGACAGCTGAATTTATCATTCCAAAGCACCCAGCTTTTATTCCTTACAGTGGAAGCAGCAGTTTATTGCAGAAGCTATGAGCTACCTGTTCAGCTCACCAACAGATTTATAGATTTCACCCAACTCCTTCCTTTTGCAATTGCCTAACTGGTATAGATCAGGACAATCAACATTTATTGTTCCCCTAACAGTAAAACTCCAACAGGCAGAAAGCACTAAGGATATTCTGCAGCCACTGGTTGATAGCTATGGCCACTGGACTAGGCTTAGCTTAACAGCCACCATTCTGTAGGCACCCTTGGTGCTAGAATTCCTCTCCAAAGCTGCTGCCATTCTAGTGCTTCAAGGATCTGTTTTAAACACAAGACTTTTTCAGTGCCACCTTCATGGTTTGGAAACACTTCAGGCAGGCAGGGGTTTTAATTTGTTGCTAGCTTGTATCTAACTGACTGTTTGATGCAGTAGTTCAGGGAAAAATCATCATTTTTATCACTCTTGAAAACACTGCAGAAAATGCTAGTATTTGTAGAGGGCAAGTATGGGCTAATGAAGGAGATTAAAATGTCTTAGCACTTGTGCAAGAGAAGTGCTCACCCAGGTCAAGGCTGAAGAGCTTGAGAGTACTGTAGGAGGAAACTGAGTGGCCCCAATTCATGGTTTTCTCATTAAATACAAAGCTTTGTTCTCCTTGCCTGAGTGTTTGGTACTTCTCACCAAAACAACTGCTCTAGGAGAGAGGTCAACTGGAGAAAGATTTTCCTGTCATCACAAATTTGAAAAAGAGAATATTTACACAGAAATCAATTTCCCAGCCCTATGCTCTTCCATTCTTCTGTTGCAGATTTATGGCTGGTTAAACCTGTTCCCTTCCACAATTCAGCTCCTCTCCCACTTGATTTTTTGCAGTAAGGTCACAATCAGAGTTCATGATTTTATACTTTGCTGCCACAGACACAAGCAGCAACACAAACTCAACAAGAGTGTGCTGCAGGATTGACTACATCAAGGACCAGATTGTTAGGGGAAAAACCATATCTAAACACAAACCCACATGAAATACTGCACAGAAGAAGACCTAAGGACAAGGAATCCTTCTTCTCTTGCTGTAAATGTTCTCCTTTTGAAAACCTAAGTGTCACTGAGGCTTCTGTCCTGAAGAAACTCAGTTCAATCTGTGAAGCATGATCTCAGTTTTGATAGCCACTTCTAAGCTAGGTGATATTAAGTGGGAAAAGGAGCTACTTCTGGCATACTTGCAAGTTAGTGGCATGTCTCCCCTAGAGTTTTGACTTCTGCTGCACAGATTTCCTTCCCTTACACCCCTACAAGAGCTCCAACTCCTTTGGGTTAGGTACAGTAAAAATTCTCTCTATAAAACCCCCCAGGAAATGAAGACAAAGCAGTTGATGAGCCCCACTAAAGCCATGTGAACTCAAAGACCCTTCCCACCTCACAGACACAGGGAGTACACTCACAAGCATTTGTTACTTTTCAGCTGTAAGATGTAGACACCTGAAAGCAGAAAGAGAAACAGACTGAATAATGTAACATAGGAAGAAACGAACCTAACAGGGCATGCATGATGCTAAATGTAACAGAGTTTGCAGGGCAATCATGCAGCCTTTGCTTACACAAAGCCCAAGCTGACCTGACTGGGTTTTTTGGCAAGTATCATCACCAATAAGTGGCTGAGTAATAACATGCTACTATTCTCAGTGTATGTCAGGGGATGAAGTTATGGTGCCTTGAGCCTGTCCCAGCCAGTTCCCACTGGTCATCTGGGCCTAAATAACTTAGGCTGACACTTGGAAGATGTTACTGAAGGAATGAAATGCTGATCTCCCATGATCACCCACCCAGTGCATCCTTCTTGAGCCTCCCTGCTTTCTAATAACAGGACTAAAGAGGTGTCTCTTCTGCCCTCCAGGATAAAAGCACACTGATCCAATCAGCCACCAAGTACACTGCTGGAATAGATGCCTCCAGGTGCAAAGGCTCACTTGGACTTTCTTCTCAGTCCTCTTGGCACCTTGGAAGGAGAAAAATGCAGCCTCCATCACTGCACTCCCAGCTAGGAGACACCTGAACATGGTCAGGATGTACTCATGAGCTAGGCTGGCATGGCTAAGGCAAGATGAATCCTCCCTTGCCTGCTGGAGGACTTAGCCATCTGCCTTTTAATGAATGCTCCCCAGAGAACATGCAGGAGCACTTCACTGCCCAGCCTGAGCACTTCTCCCAGAAGGCAAAGAGGTCAGGACCTAGCAAGCAACATGTTGGGGTTTGATAGGGATGTATGGTGCACCACAGAGTGCTGCAGAGCTAGAGTGAGACAACCCTCAGCTAAAAAAGGAGCTGACAGTTTCAAGTTGGAATGGGCCAAGTGGACAGAGAGCTCCTTCCTCAAGCTCAACAGCTGCCCTGAGCTGTGTCTTTCCTCAAGTCTTTCCTGAGATGCAGAGAGCTTTTGTGTATCACACAGGCTGGAGCTGACACCACTTAGCATGGGAAATACCAAACTGCCTGTGCTCAGCCAGAAGAAAAGGACTACAAATAACAGGAAAAATAAACTACAAGAGGGCTGACTGTTTCCCTGCTAAAATGGGGGGGGGAGAGGGAATAAAAAAAAGACAGGAAGTCTCTTTTTTTCCTTCTTTTTCTTTTTTAAGATGTGCACAATACTAAAGAACACAGAGAGCCCAAGTCATCTGGAACACAAGACAAAAGGAATGAGAGAATAGCAGGCAGCTTGTTGTGGCACAACCATCAGCTACAAAGCACCACTTGTTATCTGTGGGCTAAAAATATGATTAATGATGATTGATGGCAAGGGTGTAGGAAAAAACAAATAATAGAAGGAAGACTAAATGATGTAAGGATGTTAAAGGAGAAAAAAAAAAGGCAAGCATGTGGCATTTCAACATTTACAATAGGATCTGAAGAGGCTTTAGCTGTCTCCAGTGTCATTCACCCCTGAGGTATCCTGAAGAACTTTAGGAAGAGGTGGGTTGGGCTGGGACTGCTGTGACTGATGGCAAATGGAACAGGCATTAGTCACTATGAACAGTGCACAAACAAACAGTAAAGCTGGTTTGCAGCATGTGGAAAACCTGTGAGTCTAAACAGCTAATGTGGCTGGATACTTAATTTCTCCTCTGAATACTATGGTAAGGACAACATAAGGACACTGGTGATGGACACTTGCTCATTCTGAGGGCATGGGCTCAACTTCTTTGACATCTGAGTGTTTGCAAGGCTTGCTGGTTCTTCAGCAGCCCATGTGAACCCTTCCTTGTGGGCAGTCTGCAGGCAGTACCAGAGAGTGTGTTCCTGCTTGGGAAGTTTCAGGCAAGCTGACTGTCAGTGGGATTGGATAAAGACAATTTCTGTTCCCTTCAGGGCACCAAGTTCCTTTAATTTTGGTGTAGGCTTAAGGGCACAGGGCTGAGCAGGACTGGATGGAGATGCTGTTGGGTTGCCATGGCACCTGTGGGTCTGATCCCTGGGAAGATGTCCTGCTTGAACATGACCTCCTGACTCTTGGGCAAGGTGGCACTAGCCCAGCCCCTATGCAGAGGGAGATGGAGCAGCAGCAAGTGACAGCAGGGACGATCATCTCTGACACTTCTTTTTCTGATCAGCTGGCAGAGACAGACTCATATTATGACTATTCATGATGAATATCATGAAGATAAAGGACATGCAGGAACCTTAGGCCTTTTGCAGTCTGTCTGTACCTCCTGCCATGTGTCCCACTCTGGATCCAGCACAAAGGAGGGACAGAGTTCCATTGTGCTTCCTGAACAGGTGCAGATCCAGTCCTCTCTCTCCTGGAGCAACTGAAACCCAGCCTTAACCACTCCTGATCAGATTTGCAGCTGCAGGACAGGCAAAAGGATACAGATCTTTCCTTCAGCTCTTCCTCAGGACCCTTGCAGCTTTCTAGATCAAAGACAGCCCCAGGAACCAAAAGGCAGCTAGGGGGCACAGGAGTCCCAGGCTCCCAGCAGCAATGCAGTGCCCAGGACCATGCACCACGCACACGGTCCCACAGCAGGCAGAGAGCAGCCGATGGTCCCGGGCAGGCTGCTCCGAGAGGCTGCCGGTGGGTGGGTGGGGATGTGTGTGTAGTGCAGCTGTAGAGCAGCAGATGGCAGGCCTGGACCAGCCACCCCATCACAGAAAGCCACCAGCCTACAGCCTGGAGGGACCAGGTCCCCTGTCTCCCTTTCCCACCCTACCCTATCCTCTTAGTTACTGAGGCAAAGCTAAGGTAAATAAGGGCAGACTTAACCCTTCCAAGCTTCTTCACAGGCTGCAAAGCAGCTTGGAATCACACCTGGAAAACTTACAGCAGGAACCACTCTACCCAGAGTCAATATTCAGATCTGAGGAATAAATAAATGGCTGGAGAAGATCTTTGTCTGTGAACATTATTCTGCACCAGGCCTTGATGTGACAGCAAACACAAACATACTCTGTGTGGGTAGCACCTGAAAAACCTTATACACTTGTGACCATTAATTGAAAGGGTTTGGAGAAAACCCTCACCTGGGAAAGTTATCCTGCACAAGGGCTTGATGTGACAGTGAACACAAACCCACTCTGTTTAGAGAGCAGCTGAAGAGCTTTTTAAGTTTGTCATCATTAACTGAAAGGTTTTCCCCAGTTAAAAACTGTCTTCAAATCTGAACAAGAAATGATGTCTGAATCTGTTCTGCAGCCATTTGCAGAGCAGGGAAGAATTCTTTCATGCACAAACCCACCTGCTTTGACAGTTAGGCTGGAAAAAGGCAAGAGGAGCAAGAGAAGGATGAAATGTGGGCTGGAATTTCCTACCAGAGCACAGAAAATCTTTCACCACAGCAACTGGGTAGAAAAAACTCTGAACCAAGTTTTGTTTTACTGACTTGAAATGGTTTCCTATTAGGAATGGCAAAATATTTTCTGCAGACATTTATTAAGCACATCAATCCTCTACTTGGAGATTGCAGTCAAAGAACAATTAATAAGAAAAGGGTTTCAAATGAGATTAAAATTAATCAAACAACCAAAAAAAAAAAGGTGTGCTGGGGCTGAAGGAATAGTTTATTGCTTGCATTTTAGATTAATCACCTCATTTTACCATAGCAAAAATTAACTGAAAAAAACAGAGATCAATTTGGCCCAAAGTTAATTATTTCCCTGAATTCTGTGTTTCAGTCTCTAAAGTGAAAACAAGTTCCTGAATTCCTCCAGGTGTCTGACCAGTTCTACATACACTTCCAAGCTCCTGTTTGGATCATGCCATGGTAGGAGAGTAAATATCATCAAAAATTAATAGCCTCCATAGAGAGAGTTCTGCTCAGCAATACTGACCTCTCATCCATTTCTCCAAAGCATCTCTGAAACTCTAATGACAGCTCTCCCTCTGGCAAATGGTGCAAACACAGCAAACTCTTTGGGGGAAAAGGACATTTAATCAATGCTTTATTAGTTTTCATCATGAAGAGAACAATATATGATCCACATGGAAAGACAAGACATCAAACAATCAGAAATTACTGGATGATTAGCTTAGTCCAGGCCATTTTTGTTAGGCAATCAAAGCCTGTGGCTTAATGCCACTGCTCTAGAAGGGATGAGTCTGGAGCTTGAAGGAAGAGAACTGAGCCACTTGTGAGAGACACAAAGAGGGTGGTCACACCATCAGGATGCTCTAAGTCTACCCTGCTTACAAAGCATGCATGAAGAGACTCCAAACTCTGAGCTAGAGCTATGAGCAGTGGAGACTGCACTTTGCCTGTGTGCAACCAGGTCTTTGGCCACCTCATTGCCAAGAGGCTGGTTTCCCTGCTGACCCCCATTTCTCCTTCACAAAGTCACCTGCTTTTGCAGAGAGCTAAGTTTCCACACTAGATGGCTGGACTGCAGATTGGAAACCTTAGATCTTAAGTCATGAAAACAATTGTGCTTGGATCTGCACAAATCAGTGGGGGCTGCTCCTGGATTTAAAACTGGGCACCTGCTGTTTGCAGCAGTAGGGCCTTTGTTAGGAAGCAAATCCATTAGTACAACCACCAAGTAAAAGCTATTGATGGAGCTCCCATGCTCAGAAGCTGCAAGATGATGTTATAATGCAGGCTGATGGCTTGTAGTAAACCAACCAGAGAGGTCTGCACTTTTTGGAGAGGTATCATGCCCACCTGTAAGATACAGAAGCCTGGGAGGGCAGCCACACTCAGATAGACTGCTCTCAGCTACCTCCTGTCAGCAGCAGTCCAGAATCTCTGCTGAATGCTCCAAGCAAAAGCCCTGCCAGGTACCACAAGACATCCTTCTGATAGCCAGTTCAGCCCTGGGCACAAGAGGTGCCTGAAGGAGCTGTTGCAGGACAACCTGGCTGAGGAGGCAGTGTGAATTTTTTACACCCTTCCCATGCTGGTTCATTGCTTTCTTTTGCACATGGAGATCTTAGAAGGGAACAAAGAATCTTTTGTCTTGTTCTCTTCCCCTTCTACAAACTGTATGAGTCAATCAAAGCAGAAACAACTGAAAGCCACCCAGTAAGTCCTCCTTCCTTCACCTGTCCCACATAAAGCTGCATAACTCCTCTACCATCACAACTGGATTGCAAACTTGGGCAGAGCAGAGTGCCTGGAGCCTGTGACAAAGGCTGAGAGTGGCCACAGTGAGAGAATCCCTCCAGCCCAGGGCAGTGTCAGCCTCACTTTGCTTTGTTTCAGGACTGCCCAGGTTTATGGGGCTGTTGGGCAACTGCTTGTCACTACTGAGAAAAGCTTTGCAACAGAAGGAAGTGGAAGGAGCTGCTGGTAGTAGCAGTAGTTTTTCCTGCAGGAAAACAGCAGCACCTGTGACACACATGGATGGCAGAGCAGGGACAGCATCTCCAACACTTGAGTGCTTAGTGGCTGTAAGACACAGGGAAAGGCTGAACATCAGTGACAGGGGCTGAGACTTGCCTGCAAGCAGCTCCTGGAGCCCATGCTAACATCCAGCTGTCTGTACCTGCTCCATGCAGGCAGATTTTTAATGCAAAGCAAATCTCCTTTATTCATAAAACCTGTCTCCACTTGCCTCACTGAAAACCTGCTTGCTGTTTCCTTCAAACTACTCAAAATAGGGACTGTAGCCTGTCAGCACAATATGTCTTGGATCTGAAGGCTGCTCCAAGGTATCCCAGGGTAGTGAAGCACTCTTTGTATCACCTACTGCACTGGCCAGCAGGAGCCCTGGCAGAGGCCAGGCCATGCTGCATGCAGCAGGCACAGGTTTCATCTCCAGAGCTCCTGCAAGGAAGCACAGAGACCAACACAGCCCTGCAAAGACTTCAAGGTAGCCTGGATCCTTCCCCTGCAGGAATATGGGCTGAGAGTGAAGGACCTCAGGAACAGAAGTGCCAAATCTTCAATAAGTGGCAGTTGTTAATCACACAGCTGTATGCTTGTGGGAGTGGAAATGAAAAGACTTTTATTGGCATCCTCATCATTTAATGATAATTAGAGCCCTATGTGCCATAAACTGCCCCCAGGTTTGGATTGTGTTTTGGGTTTGGTTTGGGTTTTGGTTTTTTGTTTTGTTGTTTGGGGTTTTTTTCTACAAATAGGAGGTAAATTCCTTGCTCCTTCTACAGATGTCTTAGAGTCTATTCAGTCAGCCCTCAAATATAAAGGCAACTGGAAATACAATGTCAGAGTTAAATCCAAGTAAGACAGCATTAAGCAAACCTCTATGCACTCTCTGCTTTGAAGGGGGGTGGGGAAGGGAGAGCTGTAGCTTAAATTATTCTCTCAGCTTTACATGGTTAGTCTCCAGCAGCTCTAATCTGTCTCATTTGTAATTTCTCCCAACTGCAGGAGGCACGTTGGAATTGCAAGAGAGGATCAGCTCACCAGCACATTTAGCCCTCAATTCCTGCCTCTGGCAACTGCCTAACTTCTAAGGCATCAACAGAGAAAAACAAGAAGAAAGTTTTCACCTTATACCTAACAAAAGATATTTTTATGAATCACAAATGACAGTTTGTAGCCTCAAGCATGAAATTTGATTACTTAAGTTTACATTTTCCTCCACCTTTCCTCCCAGAGCTATATTGTCATTTAGACTCTCTTTATGCTGGTGTAGTTTTCACTGGCCTTCCCAAAAAAACAAGACAGAGAAGGAATTGGTTATCCAACACAAGAGATCTCATGAGGCAGATCAGAGGATGGCAGAGGTTGGAAGGGACCTCTGGAGATCATGCAGCCCAACCCTCCTGTCAGAGCAGGGTCACCTAGAGCAGGTTGCACAGGATGGCATCCAGGCAGGTTTGGAATCTCTCCAGAGATGGAGACCCCACCACATGTCTGGGCAGCCTGGTCCAGTGCTCCACCACCCCTCAAAGAAGTTCCTCCTTATATTTAAATGGAAGTTCCTATGACCCTGTGGGTCAAAGGGCTGCCATGGCTTCTAGGAGCTACACACAGCCACCAAAGAGAGACCCAGAGCCTGTAACTGAAGTTCCACCTGTGGCTGTAATTACCTACCAACCTCCTGACCTGGATGGTGATGCTTGTCTTTACAAAGTCAACTGTCATTTCTGATCCCAAATTATTTGTAAGCTTGGCAAAATCCAAAGAAAAGCCACTGCCAGCTTTTATGACCAAGCATCAATTCCACTTCCAAACTACAGAAGGTACCCTGAGAGGGACAGGAGCTGGTTCTGTTCCCCTGGATTCTTGGGACATTCCTGCAGTCATCAGTGCAAACATGCTGCTTTACTTCAAGATGCTGCAACTGAGTGAGGAAGACTAGTTCTGGTAGGGATGAGATACCTATTAAATTCTGATTTTTGGTAGGAAAGCAGCTCAAGAATTCTCAGGTCTAATTTAAAAGCCAATGCAGTAATTTTCTGTCATTTCTCTGTGCTCATTTGACATGTCAATCACAAAAAGGACCCAGCAGGAACTGCACTTCCATTTTAACATCATTTCAAATAATAACAGCACATCTATTGCTGAAGAGTGATTAGTATCACTGCTTCCATTAAAAGCTAAGTGGCACAATATTGCTGCTGCAGCTCATCTGTCTTTTAAAGCTTGCAGAGTGATCACAGAATATTAGGAGTTGGAAGGGACCTCGAAAGATCATCTAGTCCAACCCACCCCCAAACCCACATTCAGTGTGGAGAGTGACTCTCAGAACCCCCATTTTCATAGCTGAATAGGTTTACAAAACAAAACCCCTCGTGGATGGCTACTTATGAACTCAGCAGAGAGGAAAAAGCCAGTTTGCATGGATTCTCTGAAACAAATCAACTACCTTTGGTTCCATGAAAGCAGAGATTAAACTGTTACACTCTTGGAAATCATCATTCTATAGTGAAGTCTAATACACTAAACAGTTTCAAACGTGTTCTGTAGAGTGCTATGAATATTCAGCAGCAATCTGAGCCTTGAGCTCCCTCTTGTGCCACACAACTAAATTACCAACAGAAGAATCTGGTTTTTCTTGCCTGGCTTGGGTGCTGGGGACTTTTGGGGAGGAGATCCAAGCCTGTTGATGGCCAGTGGGCAGCCACTGCCTGGCCCATCCCTGGTTAGGATCACAATTATTAAATCAATGTAGCATCTGACTGAAAAGAAAGGAAAAGAGGAAGGGTGTGTAAGCACCAGGGGGGTTCACTTGTGCTCACCTGCCAGGAGTAGGGCTATTGTTTAACCTCACTGACGCATCAACATGCAGCTGCATCCCAATCTATGTCATACACCAAAAAAGCAAGACCTAGACTCATTGTCTTCCTGGATTCCTTCATTGTGACCAAGACATGATTTGTAGCATATTTATCAAGCAATATTTTTCCCCTCAGCATGTATGGAAATGCCAGATAACCTGAGGCACCCAGTCCAACCTGAGAATAGGCTCTGACAAATCAAATGTCATCTCTAGCCTCAGCATCATTGTCTAATGTCCTGAAAACAGAGACCAGCACAGGCAATAACTATGCAGAACACAAATCAAACTGCTTCCAAGGATAGCCTTTGAGGCTAGTCATTCTAACCCTTTCCTCCAGATTTATTCTTTTATCCTAAAGTAATAGCTCATCTATAAATTCATAAGGAAAAGACAGCTCTGCTGTGCTGTGGGTAACTAATGCTGACACCTGAGCACTCCAAGAATGACAAGCATCTATTTCAATAACAGGGAAGGTGTTTCTTCCAGTCAAGTTGCCTGTTTGAAAGAGAGACATGATTCTCCAAAGGAAAATGTATGCCTGTAACCAAATTTGGCTTATAGACCACATGTAAATAAATACCTCTTAAAAGTGACAATGCTTAAACCCCAAACTAACACACACATCAAATACATCTTCCAAAAGTACTCAGAACTCTGCTCACACCAAGCCAAAATGCTGCTCCCCTTAAAACCAAAGAGAAATCAGACTTATGAGAGCCAGACAGGACCAGGGGGTTGAACACCCTTTGAAGGTACTTTAAAAGCTACCATTTAAAGAAGTGTCTGAGGGTGCAGAGCGTAAGACACAGGCTGACAGGTGTCCTGCCACACTGTGCAAGCTTTAAAAGATGAGGTGGGTTGGGGTTTTCTTTTAATTCTTTAGAAATTGCATTGTGTGTGCTGAAAGTCTAAGGCCTGGTGTTCTTCTGGGCCCCCCAGCACAGCTCTGTCAAGTGCTGCTGTAAACCTGCCCTTTCTGGGATTTAGGTCTGCTGTCTTTCTCTGGTTTCTGGAGCAAGGGCTCTCAGCATGAAGGCAAGAAGATGGCATGCAAGGTGTGGAAATGTGGGGACCCTAAGAGCAGGCTGTGGTGGTTTGCTCCTCTTCCACCCACCCCATGCTCTGCAAGCCTAAGCAGGCTCCCTGGGACACAGGACTGGAGGTACTGCCTTCCCTTGGGCTTGCTCAGCTCTCAGTGAGCAGGAACCTCAAAAATTCATGCCCAGAAAACAGATCCCAGCTTGAAGCTGTGCCTGCAAGGCTCAGGTACCCCTCTGTAGAGAAAACAGACCACATCTAAATGTTTTTCAAACCCCTCCAGGGATGGTGACCCCAGCACTGCCCTGGGCAGCCTGGGCCAATGCCTAACAACTCTTGCTGGGAAGAAATTCTTCCTAATATCCAAGGAACTATGACCACTTTTCAAATATCCTCCTAGTTTTTGGAAGCATTTTGTTTTCAATCATTACTCTCATTTCCCTGTAGTCTGCTATGCTCATTATTTCAGTATTTTCTCCCCAGACACTGCCTTGCACTGGGCTGAATGCAGATCCCTATGGCATGAGGACAAATGAAGCAGCCTCATCAGATGAGGGCTCCTCAGTTCCAATTTGGATTTTGTGATCTTTTAGGCAGCCTTAATCCAGTGGATATGGGCAGTGCTGATTTAATAATCACAGATGGATTTAATCAATGTTACCTGGCACAATGTCAAACACCTTACAGAAGTCTAAATGCATTTAGAGAGTTCTCTTTAGCAAATTTGTCTGAACTCCAACACAAAGGATTTTTAGATATTTTTGTTTTAACAAAGTTCTTTTCCTTCCTTATTTCCCACAGCAAAGCAGAAAAGTGCTCAAAAAGCCAGGGAAAACTAAAAATCACTTAAAAGTAAAATGTTTTCTTTTTCTTTCCTCTCTTTCCTCCAATGTTAAATGAAAGAAAACCAAAAACTCCTGAAGGAAAAACCCAGACTGGGTTGGGAGTTCTTTGTGTGTGTGGTTTGCTTTCTGTTTGCTTTGTTATTGTTGTTGGTTGAGCTTGCAGACCTGTGAATTAAAAAGAGCTATCACTCTGGGACCATGTTTACCTCATCTGTTGAAGATCTCTTGGTTCTCAAATGTTTGCTTCCTGATAAAAAAAGAGAAAATCAAGTGCCCCTGCCCTCCTTCTAAATGGAGCAGGGTAAAAAGCTGCCCATGAGGTGGCCTGTGCATCTGTGCTGAAATGAAAGTTGTGAAACTCCAGCCTGAGAGTGTGTGTTTTGGGGAGATAAACATGTAACACACTATAACAAACCAAAATCCATCTATTGTGATCTCTCTTTTATTTCATCAGCTCTTTGGATTAGGCTGCCCAGCTTTGCTACCATGCACTAGGAAGAGAGGAGATGGAAAAGCTTGCTTTTTTATTATTATTATTCTTCCTTTAAAGAATACATTTTTCAAAGCCTGATTATAAATCCTTGGCTGGCAGGAATTACTACCAGAAGTATTGTGTAAGTAATATATTCTCAGCACAAAGCAAAAGGCTTTCATCATGGATTTGAGGAGAATAATGAAAACTATCATGAAACGTGAAACCAGGCAAAGACTGCACCTTTCCCAGCCAAGTCTAAGAGCTTCCTTTCCTATTTGCATCTTGGTTTTATTTGACATTTTCAGTTACAGAGCAGGTGCTTTTAGACATATTTTTAATGCCTCTAAATATTGCTGCCTTCCTCTGCACAGTGTTCCTTTAGGTCTGGAAAGGAAAATGGCATCAACTGTCCATCAAACTGTGGGAAGTGGAACAGATCAACAGAGCTTACCTTGCCTTCCTGTGGCAGAAAAGGAGTTGAAACAGCAACTGTGCTCTCAAATCTTACCCAAATCTAGTGACTCTTACCCAAACCACATGGGAAAATAGTGCAGGTAGGCAACTTCCCTGCCTGTGTGCAGGGGATGCTCCCCACCCACACCTCTTCCCACACAACTCTATCCTGTGTTATCCCCTAGAAGGATTAAGCTCTCTGTGGTCTGTCAAGCCCAGCTGGGAACTTCAGGAACCCCCAGCAAGGCAATGAGTGAGCATCCCACAGCAGAGTGAAATGGCAAAGAAAGCCAACTAAGCAGCCTAGTTCTGTGTGCACACTCACAGGCCAAGCTGCTGAATAACCTCCTGGAGAGGTGCCTTGGTGGCCTGGCACTTTGTGCTCCACTGGGCAATGTCAGATACAGATTTAGCCCAGGCAATGGCAAATGGGAACTGACAAAAAAAGTTCCAGAATCAGTGGCTAAAAAGACCCAAGCCTGTTAGGAAACTGATCCTAAATGGAATTTTTTTGCCTTCATTTATTAATTTTCTCTGGCCTTCTCTCTTATTGTTCTTGGCCCTTTTATGAGCTCCTCTGGACTGTTGCTTTTTGTGCTAGCTGCTGATAATTGCAGGCAGTGATGAAGTAGAGTACTGCCAGCAACTGGTGTGCTGGCTCAATAATGCAATCTCACTTACAGACAAACCCTAAAAAGCAATCTATCACAAGAAGAAGCAGCCTCCCCCTTTGTCCCAGGGGCAAAAGACAAGGTTTTATTAAAAAAGGAGGAGGAGGAGGTTCTGGGTGAATGTCTTTGTTGAGAATTTTTACAATTGGGTTTCAGTTCTCCTCTCAACACTCAGCTGTCACTTGCTCCCACATCTCCTGCCTGTTTTGCCTGCATAAAGCAACACAATGCTAACAGACCAGTTTTAATAGCAAAGCCAGCTCAAATAAAGGATGACCCTTAGGCTGCAACCTATATGACAACCATGAAACCATTTCAGGCTATTCTAAAAGGAGCTTTTCCAGCAAAAAAAACCCAGAAATTCCACTGAACTCTCCAACATCCTCCCAATCTTGCTGAAGTCAGCAAGCTGAGCAGGAAACCACCATGCTCAATGCCCCACAGTAACATCATTAAATCCCCTGGATCTTGGACATGTATTCTGCATGTAGTTTATTAGATCCAGTGCATTAAATGCTCTCTTAGCAACTAAACAACCACTACTCCCCAAAATGAGCTCACTCAGATGCTCAACAACAGAGAGAAAAGATCCAGATCCCCATGGGAGAATGTAACTCACGAACCACTGCATCTCTGACCTCTCATCCCTTAGGAGGGAGCTTCCAAACCAGCTGTGAAATACAAGCCTTGGAACTACAATTCATAACTCCACTGGACACTAAAAAGATATATATACTAGTTCCAAGGCATCTTCCAGCCCAGCCCCTTCATGAGCTGCAGACAACCATCGACCTGTCTCCTCTTTTCTCTCTTCTTCCCTGCCAGAGGAAGCCCCCAAGGATAACAACTGCCTCCTCCACCTGCTCCCATCTCATCTCAGAGCTACAAGCTCTCTCCCAGTGGTTTAGCTGATTTACATAACAGAGTGACTGCAGATGACAGTTTGGACCTTTGTTGTGTTTAAGCCAGTTACCCAGGAGCAGCAGGCACTGCTCATCAGATCACTCCACATAAGGCTGCTTTTACCCCAGCACAGTCCATCCAGAGCCACCTCACACTGCATTTCTTTGTTTCCTTCTCCTCAGTCACTCCCAGAGGCAGTCTCCTTCCTAATGAGGTCTGGGCTGAAAGCAGATGAAACACAGCCTTGCCTCCACCGTGTCTCAAAGCCAGGTGCAACAAAAGCAAGGGAGACTGACCACTAGGGAGCTGCAGTTGGAGACAAATTCCTCCTGAAGTCAGCAAGTTGCATTTTTTGATGCCATTTTCAGTGTGACTGCACATGCTGTCTATGACCCAGAGCAGCTTTTGCCACTTTCAGGGTTACCCCCTGGCCTGAGGTAGTTGACCTCTCTCATCCTATCTTATTTTGCTGAAAAAGAATTGCTCCATAGCCTTTCTTGTCCACACTGCCCTTGTGCTGACTGGTGGATCAGAAGAGTTTTGCCTCAGAAACACATGCAGCATCTGCCCTTCCAGACCTGCATCAGGAACTGTTAGAAAGAGCTGCCTCTGACTGCTGATAACCACCTCAGTAACTGCAATCCTAGACACCTTACTTACACTGCTTATTTAACCTACATGATAACCCACTGCTCCTACAGGCCCAGCTCAGTCAGGCATCTCAACACACAGCCTCATGACCTTGACAGAAACAAATTCCAGGCAAATAACCCAGGTGAGGTGATCTGGATAGGTAACAGCAATGGATCACAGCCTAAGAGCTTGCATTGCTTTTATTCCCCCCCTTTCACTAATTTAATTCTACTGAAATGACCAATAACCAATGGAGGACAATGGATCTACACATCTCTTCCCACAGGGTGCTCTCTTATCTCTCCCTTCAGACTAGAAATGGATAGACTTGGTGAGACATCAAGAATATTCCTTCCTGAAAATTGCAAGAATAGGTTAAAATGTAAGAACTTTGTGAATTGGAGCCCCAGGGCTCTGTGAGAAAGCATTGAGGAGACAAATCCCAATCAAAGGGTTGCTAATAGAGTGGAGGTTCTTCTACACAATCATATCATTAGCAAGGGAAGAAAAAGTAAGAACTGTAAAGTGGGGAAATATTATATTCCACTCAGTCTCAGTGCTCAGGACCCCATCAGCCATTCTGCCACTGGAGTAGCCAGGTTTGTTTATGGATCCATATATCTGGGCTACCTTCTCATGCCAGCTCTCAGCTTCCTTCCCATGGGACTCCAGTTCACACCCACTTGATTTCCAAAGAGACTGAATTCCTCTTTTATTCCACTTACTATTTGTCACCTTCACTAGGCCAAGCAGCTCAAGACAGAATTTATTGCAGTTTAATGTTGCATAGCATCTGTTCAACTACAAATTAATCACTGTCAGATAGGACTAAAGATAATTAGTTTCCTAGAATACATCTTTTTCTTTAGTTGTTAATTACCTGTATGGAGACCTGTGCCTTTCATACAGTCAGCATAACCACAACATCAAAATATCATTAGTCATTATTCTCACTGCCTGAGAAAATATTAACCATCTTTATAGTTAAGCAGCATGGAAAGTTAATATCCAAGTCTTATTAAGAGTAGATTCACCATTAAGTTAAATGAAATAAACAGGTTATCACAATGTTCAAAACAGCTGAACAGCAGCACTCTCAGATTACACTACAGAACCATTAAGGTTGGAAGAGACCTCTAAGATCAGCAAATCCAACCATCAACCTATCCCCACCATGCCACTAAACCATGGCCCTAAGTACCACATCTCTATGCCTTTTAAACCCCTCCAGGGCTGGTGACTCCACCACTGCCCTGGGCAGCCTGGGCCAATGCCTAACAACTCCTGCTGGGAAGAAATGTTTCCCAATATCCAATCTAAACCTCCCTTGGTTCAACTTGAAGCCATTTCCCCTTGTGCTATCACTGGTAACCCAGGAGAAGACACTGACTCCCATCTCACTACAACCTCCTTTCAGGTAATTATACTCTCTCCTGAGTCTTCTCTTCCCCATGGAACAACAACTTCTCCTGCCAGCTCTGAATTTTGATCTCCATTCAGTAAGGGGACTTCTCTCTGGCCACAGGATCAGAAACTGGAGACCCAGAAACCTTCCCCTTTCCTGAGGGGTGGTAATCTAACACCTTTGTATGTCTGACTGCAATAAATGACCAAGAGGAAAGAACTTCTTCCACTGTCTCCCAGAGGAGAGAAGTTCAGCTCTGTCAGGGCTACTCGGAGGGCACAGCTGATCCCTGCAGGCCCTTGTGGGAGGAAGGGAGCAATGACTTTATGTCTGTCTTGAGGCCCCTGCAAGTGTCTACAGAGAGAAGGTGATTTTTAGGTATCCAGTGGATGGGATGGAGTCTGCCTGTGAGGAGAACATCATCCCCTTTCTCTCTTCACTGTAAAGACATACAGTGTCCTTGGCTGATCTCTCTAGTCAAACAAACACTGGGAATGCATTTCAAGGAAGCTATCAGCATCTGAACTAACAATTCCTAACCTATTAGCTTCAAAGGTGAATAGAATCAGTAAGAAGATATCCTGTTAATGCTTGGTTCTCCTTATATTGATAAATACACCAACACTGGCAGGGGCAATGGAAAAAGGGGGGCACAGGGGGATAGCTCTTCCCAATGACACTGAGAGAAACTGTTACAACAACTGACTAGGATGGAAAATGAAGCAGGAAAAGCACTGGACACTTTCCCTGACAGGAACACATTGGAAATCCCTATCCATAGGTGTTGAAAAGCAAAGCTCCTGCAGAATATAAAGAGAATGTAAAATTGAAAGTGAACTTCTGGAAGGTGCCTTCTCCTCACATGAGACACTGCAATGGCTTTCAGCAAGAAATGGGCTGAATATTGTCTCCCTTAACTGCCAGAAGGTGGTAGTGTTTCAAAATATTAACATTATTTATGAGGAAAGACACTCACTGCTTTATGAATTTGGGCTGTCTGCCAGTGCTGTATTACTGGAGTCAGAGGAGTCAGAGGTCAGCACCTGCATGGTGCTGTGATCTAGAGACAAGCTGCAGAGCTGTGTCACTTAGGACAGTTTGTTTCAGGAGGAAAAGGTAGGAACCCCTGTTTGTCACTGGGGTGCTCTGACACAGTATCAAACACCAGGGACATCTTCTGGACTCTGCAAAAGAAATGGAGTGAAACAGTCTCAGCCCTGAGAACACAGAGATCCCTGGAGGATCCCTTGAGGCCAAGTCTCCCAGTTGAAATGAGCACCTCTTCACAAAGTGATGACACCTCCCAGGCCTTCTTCTGCTATCTTCCAAAATGAATTCTCCAATGAGGACAAAAGCAATTTTAGGCTGGATCTGTAATTAAATAAGGGGCTGCCAAAGAACCAGGCTGGCTCATGTTAAAAGCCCATTTTTGGCATGCAGTGTCTGAGTATCTATCAAGGTAACCTAAACAAAAGCCATTCCACAGCAAAGCTAACAAAAGAATTTTGAGCCTGCATTTTTTTTTTTTTTTTTTGCTCACAAATGAACAAACTTCTGCAAATCTTAGAACCAGGATGAAATTGCTGTAGCCACATAAATACAGTGCATGGTGCTTAGACCAGATGTGGTTAGTCAAATAAATTGGTTATAGCAGAGAAAAACCAGATGTCCCAACCACATAAATTAAATCCAAAGCATTTCTGGAGGATATCCTGGACAGAAATGGCACTGCTAGGGGACATCTAAACATCAGGAGGAACTGCTTTACTTTGAGGGTGGTGGAGCACTGGAACAGGCTGCCCAGGCATGTGGTGGAGTCTCCACCTCTGGAGACATTCCAAACCTGCCTGGATGCCATCCTGTGCAACCTGTTCTAGGTGAACCTGCTCTGACAGGGGGGCTGGACTAGATGATCTCCAGAGGTCCCTTCCAACCCCTAACATGATCCTGTGATCCTGGAGCCTTGAAGGCTTTCCCAGAGAGACCCAGGAAGAAACATCTCCACTGAGAATGCCATGCCTGTGCAAGGACACAGGGAAGTTATTTCATCAGCAGCCTGAGGAAAGCTGAGAGGCACAGTCCAGGCCTCACCCACACAACTAAGCACACTAGGTCCAACCTAGAGGCTCTCACTTTACTGCTCCTTGTGTGCTAGCAAACATAAACTATTCTTTGCATAGTTAATCTTTCTTGAAGGCCTACTGGCACCCAGTTTATAATACCTCCATGGAGCTACCTCCTGGTAAAAGAAGTGGGAAACCTGTCACACCCCCAGAGCTGCACATATTTAAGGTCAATAAAAGAGCTGGCTGCAGTAACTGCCTCGTGTTTCTTGCATTTTTATTTCATCCCTACATCTTTAAGAGACAAAGTTTGGCAGAAGGTGTCTTAATCTTCAGGGGGAAAAGGAGATTTTACAGTGGTACCCTCAGGAACCAGAACAATAGGGTTGCCTTTCTTCTGATGTCATCTCTGCAGCTTGAAAACTAATCTAGAAAACCTAAGGACTATTAAAAGGGAAAGATCTTTTCTGGGGGAAAAGAATTCCTTACAGCTTGATATACAGGGGGGAAAAAAAACCCTAACCACAAATTATATGAATCTTGATTACACTTCAGAAAATTGCTTGTATGCTTCAAAACTGTTAGCTCAGCTCTGGTCAAAATCCAGTCAGAAGGAATGAGGCTCAAAACCAAAAAGCTATTTGGGAGATCCCTGGTGAATCAAAAGCAGTTTCATTGCAGAAAGGAGGAAACAGCTACCCTGGGTCTTGGTTTCCACCACAATTATGGGCTGGGGTGTGCTTTAGGAACAGAGTACAGTGGTTCAAGACTAAAGCTGGTTGGACACTGTGTAAATGGTTGCCTCTTTAGGCATGAAAGGATACCCCTAGAATTTCCAGGAATGAGAAGCAAAAAGAACAATGTGAAACCAGTAGGAGACAGGCCAGCTGATGTGTAATCCAGCCTGGCATTGCCACCTGAGACAATCCTCAGAGGAAAAACATGAAGTGCAAGGGAATATTAAGTAGTAATTGTGTGGTTTAGGTTGGTTTTTTGGGTGTGTAAATAGCATCTTCTGTTGACTTTCCTCCTGGGGTCCAGAATTTCTACTGCTGAGCTAAACTCTGCCCTGCCTTTTTAGAGATACACAAATAAATCTACACAGTTCTTAAGGTGTTGAGGACAGCAGATTCCAGACTTTCCTGCAGTGGGAAGAGAGCTACACCCAAAGTAGGAAACTCAAAAGGAACTATGAATCTTAAGAGAGTTTTGCTGCTGGCTGGAGTCAGAGCCCAAATGCCTCCTTCCTCTCCTGCTTCCTCATCCAGAATATAAAGTGACAACATGTTCTGGACTGGATTTGGAAAATGTCAGGCAATAAATACACTGCAAATGTTGATTTCCCTGGACTCTCTGCAGGACTGGAGAGAAACTGAGTGTCTCTTTAACAGGAGCTTACTTTTCCAACAGTAATGTCTTATAGAAAGGTATTTAATAGATGATGAATTGCAAGGGGCTGTCAACTGAAAGTGCTCTCTCATGCAAGTGCTCATGGTAGGCAAAATTTTATTGTGGCCATTTAATCAAAATCAAGGAAATTAGTTTATATGTGAATTCTTCATGCAAATCTTTTTTTCTACTGTCTCTTTCCTCTCTTTCAACAATTGAGGGTAGAATTGCCAAAGCCATCAGTTACTGCTTAATGCTCAACTCCACAGCAACACACTCTTAAAACATCTGGATCTCAACCTTAAAAACCATATTCCTTGAAAAGATGCATAACTTTGCTCTCTTCTAATCAGAAAACACTGAGGCCAGTTAGCTGGCTTCAATTTTACTGCTGTTTCCAAGCACCTCTTCTCTGTACTGTAAGCAGTTAAGAATGTTTTTAATTTGGTTTATGGTACATTAGCAGGGGGAAACACTTCACAAGTAAATAGAAAACTGAGTTGAAGCTCCTTTCCCATGCTGAGTCTGTCTGCCAGCTCCCCAGATCGACATCTGAAGGGAACAAATGGGAAAAGCAAAGAGAGTTCAGTCCCCACAGAACTCTCATTTTTCTCACTGAGAAAGCCAATGCCCCAGGTTGCTAAATATGCTGATTCAGAGGAGTGCAAAAGACATTATGGATAGATTACCTTCAGAGAAACATAAAATTGTTTAGGTTGGAAAAGACCTTTAAGATCATGAAGTCTAACCATTAACCTAACGCTGCCAAGTCCACCAATAAACCACGTCCCTCAGCACCACATCAACACATCTCTTCAACACCTCCACTGCCTCTTTGGGCAGCCTGTTCCAGAGCTTGACAAGCCTCTCAGGGAAGAAGTTTTCCCTAATGTCCAACCTAAACTTCCCCTGGAACAACCTGAGGCCATTTCCTCTAGTCCTATCACTTGTCACTTGGGAGAACAGATTAAGCCTCACCTCACTACAACCTCCTTTCAGGCAGTTGTAGAGAGTGAGAAGGTTTCTCCTCAGCCTCTTTTTTCTCCAGGCTAAGTAACTCCAGTTCCTTCAGCTGTTCCTCACCAAAAATAATCATATCTATCATCCAATGTATAATCAGTGAAGTGCACTGCTTTAATCTCTGTTCAAAATCCTGACACCTTGAACAGCATCCCACTGGAGCAAGAGGGACCTCCCTGTGAGCAGAGATCAGAGGCAATGCCCAGTGATGCTCGTGGACACAGCCACATAACCAGCACTAAGAAATCTTCCCTTCCACCCAGGTGCTTATGATTCTGAAACCAAATTGGTTCCTCTGCTGCTAGAGGGAGAGAAGAACATCTGCACCAGCCCTAGAGAAGGTCTAGCACATGACATTATTACCCCTCGTAGCCATTCACCTCCCAGCTCTGAGCGCAGACAGCAGGGAGGAGCCGGAGAGCTGCTCAAGGGCTGGCTGCTGCTCCCTCCCCTCACCCCTCAGCCAGAGCTGGAAAGCAAATGCCACATCCTCAGTGTATGCCAGGAACTTCTGCAGCCCAGAAGCTGCCATCCAGACAGACTGAGTGTCACAGCTCTGCCACTTGTTACCTCATGCACCAGTTATGAGCGTGATGACTACAGGTAGCTCTGCAAATGGGTTTGCTCTATCAACAGGTAGTTCTGTGAGCAACAGAACTAATGAAACATTTGCTTTGTGGATTTCTTGGTGTCTAATAAAGCTGAGAACTCACCCTGCAGCTGAAAGGAAATATTACTGTGACTTCTCTCTGCTCCCTGTTCTTACAGGAGTTGCAGTTAATATTGCTGAGATCTCTTCCCTTCCATGAAATTGGTTGAGACTAGTGCAAATTTCACTGAAGCTGTCCAAGAAATGAAAAGTTAAGAGTAGACAGACAGAAGAACACTACATGATTACAAACACTCTGCTTCTGCAGGAAACAAAGCTAATAAAAAAAGAAGGGGAAAAAAAAAACCCAAACCTTTTTTAGAACAATAGCTTAACTGCAGGGGAAAACCTGACTTGGTGTAGGATGATGGTAAATGCCTGGCTAGCTCTGCTCAGGCTTTAGAGGGACATTTGTTCCAAACATTTCATAACTGGGAGACTGCTAGAATATGTATTTCTGAAATATTTGATGAGATTTTAGTGTCTTCAAAGCAGGTCAAGGAACACTATCTGAAACCCACATATCTGAATTACTCTCCCACAGCAGGGATGGCAACCTGCAGGTTAAAGCTGCACCTGCACATGGACATTTTCAGCACTTCTCAGTCTTGGCAAATGATTTTAAATGAGAGAATTTGCTTGCATTTGTCAATAAAAAGGGATTTTCTACAAGAAAACCCAGTCAGAAGATGAGATTATCAACATGTGTGCTTTTTGGGGGGGGGAAATGTCAAGAATGTTTTGGATGAAGAAAAAGAAACTGATGCAAGCTACAATATTCTTCTCAGAGCTAGGGGTGGGGAGGAAAAGGAGCAGCTGACTGAAAAGAGCACAGTAGTGTTGTAGTATAATGCATTTAGGGGAGTGCTAATGTGCCTGTTACACCAAACAAGCATCAGTCTCTCATATTTTCCTTCTTAACACAGGATAGCAGCACTTAGAAACAACTACAGGGAAAATAATGGGGTGCAAGGGAGCTCCTCTCCAGATTGTTGCTATCCTGGAGGACAGACAGTGTCCTCTTCTCTCTGAAAGCCTCCATTCCTCCTCCTTCCCTTCACATCTCTAATGTCCTTTCACACAAATGGAGTCCTTTTCTGACTCTGCAGCTGAGCTGCCTGTTCCTCCTCCCATCTAAACCCCTTTCATAATAAATGGAAACAAGAGGCAGAGGAAAAAAAGGTGCCAGCAAGTTCTGCTAAAGCTTTTTGCCTTTCCCTTAAAGAATGAGTGAAGGCTAGGGCTGATCATGGGTGAGAAGAGTATCTATTAATACCAGGAGAAAACCAGGATGCTGGTGAGAAATGGTTGATGGACTTGGGAAACTGGTGGCCAAGCTGCTGATAGAATAAATGATCCTAGTACCACTGACTCCAGGAGTTCAACAGCTTTCCACCACTTGAAGATCAGCAGTTAGTTGTGGGAAGGCAAAGGGAGCTAGGCTTGTTTGCAAGGGCTACAGCTTTCAGGGAGTGACCTAAATTAAGTGGGGCTCAACCTGCCCTCACCACAACATTCAAACACCCCATGTTTCCCAGCCACCCAAGTTATGAACTTCTGAACTGGCACCAGTGAATTCTGTGAGGCTTCATATATCAGGTGAAGTCATGTGGCTGAGCTGTGTCTCAGTTATCCCAGCACATACTGAAGGCCCCATTCCTTCACCTTGTACCATGTGTAATCATTTATGCTTGTCCAAAGGGAGGCAAATGTGTAATTAAAAAACTGTGGTTGCACCCTGTGCAGATTTTCTGCTAGACTGACTGGGAATTAGCCTTTTCCTTCCTTTCCCCCAAGAATTCACAATATGGTTTGGAAGTGGCACTGAAGTCACATAAGGGAAGTCATTGTTAGGCTTCAGAAACAGCCCTGAAGCCAGAATTTAACATTCCTTTCATCCCTGAGATGAGAAACTAGCCTGCAACACAAAGATGGACACCACCACTGATGCAAAAGCAAACTGTTCACAGGCTCTTTGCTGAAGCACAGATGAATGGTTGGGCAGAGTACAAGCTCCACAGGAGATGCAAGACAGCACAGAGCCCACAGTGCTCCTCAGCAGATTCCTTACAGCTCCTTTCCAAAGGGAAGGTGTTAAGGGGGAGTGTTTGGAAACACACACTGATTGTGTTGGCAGAGTTCAACCCAGACAGCATCAGCCATCTCAACTGGTGAATTGTACAGGAGAAAAATTAACATATGGCACAGAGAAAGACAAGAGGGGGAAAAGCAAGGACCTCCAGCTAGGCACTGAGCTGCCAGTTCAATCTTTAGGAAGAAGCCATCTCTTTGTTCTGAGAAAAAGTCCCCTCAGGAGGGAATAACAACTTCCAGTTAGCATTCTTGAAAAGGAGCATGAATTGCTGGAGCAGCATCACTGGCTGGAGCAATTTTATGGGCTGTGTGCTGGGCTCAGATCACACAGAGAAGCATGGACCTCAAAGACACCTTTGAGTAGGAACAAAATCCTGTTATTACTCAGTCCTGGCAACAGGAAAGTCCTTTACCCCTGAGGGAACTGGAAATACCTGAAGAAAATGTTGCCTGATCTGCTTTAGGCTGTTTAGACTGAAGGTGGGAGAAAGACAGGGTTGATATCCTTGTTCTGCTGAGAGAAAAGTCATGTTTGCAAGCAGATACTGTAGCCTAACTCAGAGCTGGGCCTGTATCTCCTCAGAGCCACACTGCACTTTAAATATCAGACTTGCCAGAATGGTTAAGGTTGGAAGAGACCTGGAAGATCAGCAAGTCCAAGCATCAACCTATCACCACCATGCCACTGAACCATGTCCCTAAGGACCACCTTTATACACTTTTAGACCCCTCCAGGGCTGGTGACTCCAGCACTGCCCTGGGCACCCTGGGCCAACACCTGACAACTCTTGCTGGGAAGAAATTGTTCCTGATAGGAAGAAACAGAAACCTTGCTCATTTATCTGAAACACTGGCTCAGGGGAATTACCACTGTACACCACAGCTTATCCACCTCCCCTCTGGGCCTTTCCAGGCCAAGCTCAACACACAAAGGAGTGTGCTTATGCATCCTGCTGAACGTTAGCATCAGGCCCCTGGTGACAGATTGTCCTAAGACTGCTGTCATGTACAGAAACTAGATTGTCCTAAGACTGCTGTCATGTACAGAAACTAGACTTGGACAATTGGAAGTTTAGCACTTGAGAGGCAGCTGCAGACTGTAAAACCAGAGCCAAGCAGTGAGCAACCACAAACATCTCAGGGAAGACTACACTGAGAAGTCATTTCAGTCTTAATCCTTTTTACATCACTATAGATTGAACTCTTTCCAGCATAGCAATGGGATTTTTTTTTTTTCCCTCCTCCTCCTAGGATGATCTTAGCCAAAAGTGCTGCAAGGTCTCTCAGAATTATTGCTTCATTGAAAAATAATGTCTTTTCAGGCAATATAATACAGAGATTGTATTAAAGAAGCACAGCTCAGTTTGGCTCCTTCACTTCAAGAAGAGTTTTAGGGCAGGAAAGTATCTTGGTTTTTACTATGAATTAGACATTTAGAATTTTAGGAAAAACAAGTAGATTTGAATCTAGCAGACATATTGCAACTGAGGACAACAGTGAGTGATGGACAGCCAGCCTGGCACCACCACCTGTACAACAAAGGGTGATTTGAGCAAAAGGTCAGATACAGGATATACAGATGACTAACTCCACCATCACTTACACCAATGCAGTACCAGGACATACATTGTTTCTCACACCTTGATGCTTCTGGTGGGATATGTGACAGATAGAAAAGGGATAGACACTGGGAGTCATGCAAAGTACCCCCAAAAAGTCTCAAAGTCTTTCCAACAGGTGCTTGTAGAAGCTGGAAGGAAAGATCAGAACAGTCCTTGGCACTTAACTGGGTGAGTGTTACCAAAAGCACTTTACTGAGTAGCCTTAGATATTTTCTGAACAAAAAATGAGCTGATTCCTTGGGACCCTCTACCAGCCTGATTTTCTCTTCAGTTCCCCCTTTGGTAAGCAACTTCCAGAAGGATTAGCAGCCACTTTCCCAACTTCAACTACAACCAGAGAATATTTTATTCTCACTTATTGTCAGGCTCTCACTTTCCCTACTGTTACAGGCAGCAATACTACTCCACAGAGAGATGAGTGTCTGAGACAGTCATTGCTTTCCCACCAATTCTGGAAGCACAATACAGAACCTTCAGTGGATTTACTGCTGACTCAAAGCTTGCCTGTATGGAATGGACTGATCCATATCAAAACCTCAGGACCTGACTCATAATGGGCATAAAATGTCAGGAATCTGTGCCTGCCAGTGGAGATATTTGAATTGATAGCAGTTCAAAACATGGCTTGAGAACTCCAGTGCAGATACTTAATAGCCACTGGTGGGAGTGGGATAAGAACTGAGCTCTCTGAGAAGCTAAACCCACAAGAGATTCCACTGATACAAACATGCCTGGCTTTCCTCCCTCACCATTGTTGTATCTGGCACAGGTACAGTATGTGTGGAATAGAAATCTTTCTCATTCATGTCCTGCAGGAAGAAGAGCTGCTGAAGAGCATGGCAGCAATCACACAGCAGACTCCACTGCTTAGGGTTTAAGGAGGAAAAGTCTGCTTGCTGTAATGTGACATAGCCTCATGCATGAGAGCACAGATTCTAGACAGGAAGATTGATCCCATTTTCAAAATGGGGAAAACTGGACCCTTGTTGGTTAACCTTGGCCTTCCAAGTGTGGGATTCTACATAAATCCATGTTTCAAAACACATACAAGAAGTGAGAATTACATAGGGGAGTAAATAAATATTCAATAACATAAATAACTCTCACTTCCAAGACTTTAAGGAATTTTTAGTCTCCTTTGAGTTGTTTTTAGGGTTTCTTTTTAAACAAGAAATATTTTAAACACTAGAGTGAACTGCTTTTTTTCCTTATGAAACAGCAGTTAACTAAGTTAACCCTGCAAGAGCACCAAAACATTCAAGAGTTTGGAAGTCTGTGGCAAAGTCTCATAAAATCCACTGCATCCAAGCTCAAACAACAATGCAGCAGACTTGAAAGCTAGCAAAAGATGTTCATGTAAACTTGTATTTTTCAATTCAAAGTCTGTGATGTTGGCATTGTGCTTGAAAGAGAACAGCCAAACCAAGAGGGTGTGCCTGGAATTAATTTATTGGAAGGAAATTTCCTGATTGGCAGCAAACAGGATGAAGTTGACAGACAAACATTTTCTGGGGCTGATTCAGAGAAATTATCCTGGACTTGGTTAAGAGTCTCCCAAGGAAAGAGCCTGTCATTGCTGATTAATTTATCAAAATGATCCTGTTTCATTTGGGTAGAATGAATTGGATTAATCTTTCCACTTGGCAAATGTCCCTCAGTACTGTTTATTCAACATGGCATGCCCTGCACACAAGTGTCTTCAGAGAGCCTTCACACAAGAGGAATTTAATTCTTCCATGTTAGTCTTAATTCTTCATTGCCACAACTCCTTGTAGCCCTGTGCCAAGTCCAGAGGCATCAGGAAGTGAGACAGATGCTCACTTGTCACCTCTACCAGTGTCACCTCCTGTTATCTACCTGCATGTGCCCTTGAGGGCTGCCTGCCAACCCTTCTAAGGCTGTGAAGCTCTGACAGTTCACACTGTGTTTGCAAACCAGAGGCAAATGTTACTGAACAGACATGAGGGCAATAGAAATGGGAAATTTCTGCCCAGTTTTAGGGAATTTCTCTTCCCAATGTACAGCCTCACTGTTCTTTTTCTTCCCATATAGGTGAAAGTGGAAAAAAGGTTCTAATCAAAAAGAAAACACCAACCCAAAACCACAAACAACCCAATTCCAAACATTATCTCTCTCACTCCTTCCTCCTCAGGGAGAGGACTCCTTACACTCTCCCCCTGCTCCAGCATGGGGTCCTTCCCATATAAGACAGTTTTCTCCAAGATGGGAAACCATGGGCTGCAGTTATCCATGAACTGCTCCAGTGTGTGTGTCCCCTGCAGGGTCACAGCCTCCTTCAGGTACCCACCTGCTCTGGCCTGGGCACCTCCATGGGTTGCAGGTGGATATCTGCTCCACTTTTAACCTCCATGGGCTGTAGAAGGGACAGCCTGCCTCACCATGGTCTTCACCATGCTTTGGCACCTGGAGCACCTCCTCTTCTGACCTGGGTAACTTGCAGAGTTGTTTCACATTTGAGGGACTGCAACTTCTGTCCCTCAGCACCTTTTCCCCCTTCTCAGCTATGTTATCCCAGAGGCACTATCCCCAGCACTGATGGGATCAGCCTTGGCCAGTGGCAGGTTCACCTTGGTCCTACTCTATGGGACATGGTGGGGAAGCTTCTAGCAGGTTCCTGCAGGAGCCACCCCTATTGCCCCTCTGCTACCTAAACCTTGCCACACAAACCCAACACAAAGCCCCAGAGCAAAAACAGGAGAGAGGTTTCAGTTTGGGGGGGGGTTTTAGGTTTTGGATGTGTTTTTTTTTCTGGGGGAGGGTGGAGTGTGTTTTATACTTGTGTCATCCCTTACCTCACTGGAGGATAGTAAATCATCTGAAGGAAAAAGTACTTGCTAGTATCATTAAGAGACTTAAGCATGGCAAGCTAAGACTCCCTGAAGTCAAAACAGCTATTTGTGTCAAAGAAAACAACACAGAAATTTATATTTCCACTCCCAGGGTTTATGTTACTGCAGAAGATTTGGTCCTTTAACAATTAATCATAAATCAAAGCACAAGATCTTGGTCTCCTATTCCTTTGAGAGAGAAGTGGAATGTGTATCAAGCAGCAAAAATAAGAGCTTGCTTGCCAACGTGTCAGATGGAAGCTGTGTTAAGGGGATCCCTTTATTTTCTACCTCAACAGCAATATGGAATTTGACTCAGCACTAAGCTAATGAACTGGGTGCCAAGCTTCAAAACCCCCCCAGACTCTGAAGGGAGCTGCTCTCTTAGAATACTTCACACATGTAACTCAGAAAGTGCTGGGCCTCCAACATCTTCCACTGCACTCGGTTGGACAGGGAGCAACAAGGGAAGCCAGTGGAGAAGACTTGACACACAAGGAGGGAAACACAAAGCACTGATAAACTCCAAAGGGGCAGGAAAAATGCAGGACATGAATTTTTCAGATGAAAGGTGGGTAATTGTGTGCATTGAATTAGTGAGCATTCTCAAAACAGCCAGAGCCACAGTATGCTGGGGTCTTCAGACAAATTCTGAAACAACTCTCAGTGCAAATGAGAACAAACTTAGGAAACAATTAGAACATGCCTGGTCATCCCAGCTGCAGGAATAACTTCTGTAGGAAAGGTATTGAGTTGCTGTCACCTCATATTTGCCTAGCTGACTGCCTGCCAAAACAAAAGTGTGTCAATGGCCCTTTATTTTCATACAAAACACTTGTGTAGTCAAAGGAGGAAATGCTGCTCCATAGGTAGGTACCTATTTTTTGTAAGGAACTTTCCAAGTGAAGAATTCAAGGGATTTGGGATAAAAGGGGAAGGATTTCTGAGGGGTATTTAGCATTGTCTTCTCTCTCCTTCTTATAGGGGCTGGAGGATGGCTGGTATCCCTCAGAAACCTCCCTTCACAGAATCACAGAAGCTAATCTAGCACAACCACTCAGCAGTGGAAAGCAGAGGGGTAAAGCATGTGACAGTGAAGAGTTTAGGTCATTCCTCCAGGAATTCAGATTGTTCTTATTCATCAAGGAAACTATTTTTTGTTTTAAGGTTTGGGGTTTTGGTTTTGTTTTCTGTTTCCCCCCCTCCCACTCACCCCAGAACTGGCATTTTTCAGTCCCCTCCAAAGAAACCACTGCAATTGTTCACATGCTGTGGAAAACAAAAAATCTCCAACCCAATCTAAATAATATTAAACTGCAAGACCTGTGGTGGGAATAAAGTGGGGAAGAGCAATCTAAACTTTGTAACTACCTCTCCAACCTTTCCACCAGCAAATGGTTTCTTGTTTCAAGGCAGCACATTCAGACAGTTCAGGTTTGAATAACTTCACACTAACCATGCATCCAGCATCAGTATGAAATACTGCTGGCTGATGAATCTCCACATCTTTTTTCATAGCTAGTGACTCTGCTGGGATTGCTGAACTGCTAGAGAGGGAAGAAGTAGAGGACTAAGGTGGAATCTTTTTCTTTCCAGTGGGATTTTTGCAGACAGTTGTTCAGCTTCTCACAAAACAAGCTATAATTTCACTCTTTCTGGGAATGAGGAATATTGCTGTAGGGAATGCAGTTAAAAAAGCTTCTGCTTCCTTTCAATAACTGCTGAGTTGATTAACTTTTTGTTTGTTATTCCTAAATAATTTCTCACCTGACATGACCAAGTGTGAGTGCTCTGTATTAGGAATTTCAGTGGAATTCAGTTACACCTACAAAAGTTCTATAGATAAAAGCCTGGCCATGAGCAATGAAGAGATGCAGCCAATTCCCCATTGCCACACAATGTCTCATTGCTTACCATTACTCTGCTTAAATTCCACTTTGCTTTCCTCAGTCACAGAATGTTGCTGTATGTAAATGATGCCATAACTGATTATTCAGTGTGCAGTAAAGCTTTCACAGAAGTATCAAGGTTGGAAGAGACCTCCAAGATCACCAAGTCCAACCACCAACCTATCACCATCATCTCAAACCATCTCCCTAAGACTAAACCAAGTCTCTAAGCACTACATCTATGGCCACATTTCTGTTTAGCTTGATAAGTCAAGCAAAGCAAGAGTTCTGCTTGAAATTCCATTTTATGGTTTCCAGTAGAAAAGCTTAGAATCACTGATCTTACTAAAAATGACCACCAAGAACATTTGACACATGTTAAGGACTCTTCTACATCTCAGACAGTTGTGCTAGCAGCTGAGACACAAACACAGCAATGGCTAAAGACAAATCTCATGGTGCCAGGTATGCTGGGGTGGACAGAACTATCAGAGATTCAGACTCATTCTTACAAAGATGTTAATTTTGTTTGCTTCTGGGGTTTTTTCTATCAGATTCACCCCTTTCTACAGCTTCACACAGTGTTAAGGAGCTCTTCACACCTGACTGAACTTCATCTTGTTGTATTATTGCTGTTATCAATAAAAGTTCACAGGGACAAAGGTTAGAGGGATGAAGAATTCTGGTACCTATTCTTCATCAGTGTCTCTTAACTGGACCATCTGCAATCTAGCATTATAATACTTACAGAATCATTAAGGTTGGAAGAGACCTCTAAAATCACCAAGTCCAACTGTTAATCCATCACCACCATGCCACTAAACCATGTCCCTGAGTGCCACATCTATACATTTTCTAAACCCCTCCAGGGATGGTGACTCCACCACTGCCCTGGACAGCCTGGGCCAAAGCCTGACAACTCTTTCAGTGAAGAAATGTCTCCTAATATCCAATCTAAACCTCCCCTGGTGCAACTTGAGGCCACTTCCTCTTGTCCTAGCAGTGGTAACCCAGGAGAAGAGATTTAAGTGACATTTCCTCCTGATACTGAAACTGTCACTGCTTGTAACTGCATTTGCACAAACCTCTGCACCCAAGAAGCCAAGCTGATCTCCTTGCACTGCTTTTCAAATTGTAAGCAATCATGGAAGCTAGAAGGTAGTGAGGACTGAAGCCTACTTTGATTGCCTGGCAAAGTGAGACAGACATTTCAAGCAGTGGCAATTCCTCATGTTGTTTTTGCAGAAGATGACTGCTCTCATTTGAAACGTGCTTGAAGCTGAGAAATGCTTTGCAGGTTTATAACCATTTTACAAGTCTGGTTTAGATATGTAAAATAGAGCTGCTTTCAAGCAACTAGACCCAAAGAGGCATCCCCTATTAGACTGAAGTGTCTTACCACTTTAGTATCCAGCTTCACATGGTTAAAATGGAAGGCTTCCAACTTAATGGACTCCATTGTCTAAATTGTGGTGAACTATCTGCTAAAACCCTTAAGAACTGAGGGGTGACCTCAGGATCATTTGACTCTCTCTGCAAATTGACCAGACCAACCTATGCAGGTCTTGCCATGAGGATGAGCCCCATCATCTCTGTTTCTCTGTCACGGGATCCCAGTGGAAAGGAAACGTGCTGCTTCACCACACATGCTCTGTGGCTTGGAGAACTCCTTGCCACAGAACACCACTGAGGACAAAGGCTTGGGAAGGCTCAGACCAGGATAACACATTTACACACAAGTGGACATCTACTGTCATTATAATATATCTGAAAAACTAACCAGGAATGGTGCAGGCACCCTGGTGATGTCCTTTCTCAGGTTGCCTATCAGCATCCACAGGTCTCTAGGGTACATGTCACAACACTGATATTCACTAGATTAGACTGGATTTAGCAATGCCTGTATTTCTGAGCAGACATGTGCATCTCAACACAGAAGAATACAGCTCTAAGTTGTACAAGAGAGTTCACTGGCCTCTCTGCTCTTAAGACACACAGTCATTATCTGTAAATGCAGACTATGCCTGTTGCAGTTGTCCAACCTGAAAACACACTTCATCTTGCCCCCCCAAGATAAATAGAATCCTTCCTCTACTTTCCTTCACCACCAATGTAAATCAAGCACTTTCTGAAAAGCCCCAGCAATGTCAAACTCTGCAATTGCTCTGGATGGCCTCACTGTCATCTTCAGTTTATTCAGGGGAAGATGAAATTGCAACAAAAAGCAGAAAACATTGCAGGATTCTGCGTCATTTGGCAGCTGAGCAAGGGAAGGAGGAGGCCTGCCACACATCTGCTTCTTGTCATGGCTCAAGCCAAAACTCATGTGACAATTGCTTTGCTTTTTATTACCATGCATACCAGAAAATTTGGAGCCTCTCCCTCCTATTATGGACAGAGAAGTTTCCAATCCCTTTACAAATGTGAAGTGTGGGGTAAAATTCCTGGTTAACCAACAATTACTTATGAACTGTTAGGTAAAAGGGAGGGGAGGTTTCTTCCAAAGAGCCTTGGGGGAAAGTCAGAGCAATGCAGAAAGGCTGCTAAAGGGCTCCAGCAAAAGGTGGTTGATTCTGCAAATAATGAGCAGAAAGAATGTTTCAACCTTGCCCAGTTTCCAGGCAAGGTGAGGTGGTGTTCGGGAGCTCTGATGGAGAAGGGCTTAAAAGCCCTGGGGATTTTAGGGTTGGGTGGGCAAAGAGTAGCCCTGGTTGGTGGTGGTGCAGTTTGTTTTCCTTTGTATTACCAGGCTGCCTTACTGTGAATTCCTGATTACCACACTTCCTGAACTCAGAAGAAAGTGAAGGAAAAGGAAAGGGTGAGGTCAGTCCTTTCTGCATTAAGCCTGGTGCCTGTTCTGGCTTCTTTGATGTCTCCCCAGAAATTCATACTCTCTATAGCTCTGCATCAGATATTCCACCTGAAAACCAAACTTACAGACTCATTTAGGTTAGAAAAGACCCTTCAGATCTAGTCCAACCACAAAGCTAACACTATGAAGTCCACCACTAAACCATGTCCCTAAGCACCACCTCTACACTTTTAAGAATACCTTTTCCACACTAGGGGGATCCTGATTTGAGGCAACACAGCACCAGAGACTAGCTGCCAAGCCATCAGTGTTCTGGGAGTGGAAAAGGTGGTGTTGACTATCAGTATAGAGGTAGTGAGATGAAAACTGGTGCCTTCATGCTGCTCATGGGCCACTCCCCCTCTGCCCCTGCCTGGTGCTGTCACCACTAGCAGTTGCATGGGAGAGGTAAACCATAGGAAGTTGAGGGGTTAACCCATGTGCACACCAAGGCAGCACAGCAGCCTTCTGAGGATGAGCATTGTCCAGGGGCTGCTTCTGCATGGAGCTGGGATCCAGCCTGGCATTTGCCCTAAGCAGGAGGGGACAGATTCAGCTGCTCTCTCCTCTTCCAACTTCATGATGCAGTTCACTGTGTCCATCAGCTTAGAAAAAAGCTATTCCAGTGTAATTATTGGGTTTACCCTTTCCATTGAAGGGTTCATTAACTCCTAAAAAGCAGGGACAGTACAGACCAATATTGGTACAAGAAATATTAATGATCTGTAACAATTCATAACTGGGTATTCTTAACAATATACAAAGTTGCTTCATTAATAACCTGGTAAGCTTTGACCATTGCAAAGTCCTCAGTTACAAACCCTATCTCAAGCAGCATGGACCCAGTTTAGAGCATGCAGCTGAGAAGCAGTGACAGAGGATGAGCTGTTCCACCAAAGGCTTAACAGCACCCTGAGGGCAACCTTGGGGATAGGGTAAGGCATGAGGGAATTTACCTTTTCTTAAATTCATTGTATTTGACCCAGTTAAGTAAAAGTGTTATCAAGCTATGATTTACAGTTTTTAATCACCCACATTAACAAGAAGAAAGCTGATAAATCACTGAACAGTCATGATGGTTTTGGCCCTCAGGTAGTTTTATGGCCAGCCTGAGAGGCAGACAAAGAGCAGAAAAGCCTAGTTTGGAACAACTATAAAACCAGATGCAGCATTATGCATCAGAATATGCCAGGAGCTCAGTCTCCCATACAAGCTATTCACAGTCTCCAAATCCAACCTAAAATCTGCCTTCCCACACTGCCTGAATTTGTACTGCTCACACAGAGTGTGTAACCCCCAAGCCCTCCCAGCAGGTCCTGGGGCCATGCAGCATGGTCCTGCAAGGGATGAGAGCAGCTGCACTACAGCCATTCTGTGTGACCTGCTCTAGGGAATCCTGCTGCAGCAGGGGAGTTGGACTAGATGATCTTTTGAGGTCCCTTCCAACTCCTAACATTCTGTGACATCAGCCACCAGTGCTGCCTTTCAGCTCAGTTCTCCTTACCTCTATCCTTGCTGAGCCTCTCTCACCACAGGCTGCTGCTTCTATTCTGCTCTTCTCTTAACTGCATCCTCCCAAGCTCCTGCCCTGATTGCCTTCCAGAAGGTAAAGTTAGATCTTGACACTAAATAAGTTGATGGCCAAGGATGGCAAAACAGAACCTTCTGCTTCTTGAAGTGCCTTTCTTAATACAGACCACACTAGCAGATGGCTACCAATGCTGTTTACAGACACTGCATCAGAGGATGCCAAATGGAGCAAACTACAAAAGCACCAGGTCCTGACCATTTCACTGCTGAATAATTCAGTCTAACATTACAAGCTGAAGTTTTAAGAAAAGTAAATAAGCAGGAAATAACTTTTCAAATGCAAGTGGTCTCTCTCCCCACCACAAAGACAGGGAGTGGTTTTATCCCAGGTCAGCCTTGCCTATGGTCAAAAAGTGGGCATGCATTAGGAGAGTCTCCTTGGCAAACTTTCTGAAAAGCAATTTTCATCTTAAAGTCTAACATCCCTGAATGGTACAAAAAAAAGAAAAAGCTTGCTATGACCAGAGAGATTTTCTGGCTCCCCAGAATACATTGCCTAGCCCAGAATAGCTCATACAATCAGCCTTTAAAGTTCCAATGTTCTCCCAGAAAGAAAAGCTACTTAAAGCTTCTCTTGAAAAATACTACCCTTGATTTCAATCTTGGTAGCACCTAACCTCTGCCCACCTGGGCTAATGAGGTCACAGTCCCAAACAAATACATCAAGATAGCTGCTGTGAAGTGAGCAGTGTAACACTGATTTACATCAAGCCTTGGTTTGGGCTACAGAAAATAAACCTGAGGCTTGGAAGGCTAAGAAATTCTTATTGATGAAATACAGCAAAGAGCTACAACAGAGTGGTACAAAGATTTCTCCAATGTTGCACTTGCAGTGAAAGATTTCTGCACTGCTTTCCAGTTCCCAAACAACAGGATCATTTCAAATCCTGCTGAAGTATCTTTAAAGCAGGTGACAGCATGCTCCAAGCAGACAGATGGACAAAGAGATGCTCTGACACCTTTCAGAAAACCAGTGAATGCTGAATCACCCACAAAACAAAAATCTGCTTTGATACTTCTTGTTCTTAAAAGTCTCTGCTTCATGTTCACAGATGAAACATATTTCCAGCATAAAAATCAGTCAAATGGAATGAATTACAGCCTCACATTTATAACTTCTTAAAGCACATCCAATAAAGCCTGTGGAGTTCACTCTTTGGAACATTTTCTTCTGAAAGCTATGCTTTGACACCTGAAATAATCATTTATTTCTCTGGGTTTCTCTCTCCCAGGAAATGGAAATAAACACTGAAAATGAAAAAGAACCCCCCAAACCTTAAAACACAAGAGAAGGTTAATGCTTTCATTCAATCTTTTCTGGATTTGTGACCTGTTTCTGAGACTGGGGAAAATACTCTGCTAGTTCCCAATGCTTTAACAGGACTGCTGCTGTCAGTGCTGACTGGGGATGTGGATATTTTACCTGCTCTGAACCACTGCCCTCAATCTCTCCTCTTAACACACAAACCTCAACAGAAGTGCAACATCCAGCTACATCCTTCTGCAGAAGCAATACAAACATATCTAACTGTACTCAAAAGATACAATAAATATTTCAGAGGAAGTTCAGGGATCACTTAGGACCAGATGAGGCATTGGTGCAGAACTGAGTATGCATATATCACAGAATCACAGAGGTGTCAGAGTTGGAAGAGACCTTAAAGATCATCTAGTTCCAACCCCCCCTGCCTGGCAGGGATACCATCCACTGGATCAGGTTGCCCAGAGCCCCATCCAGCCTTGTCTTAAAAGCTTCCAGGGATGAGGCTTCCACAACCTCTCTGGGCAATATGAAAACTTGAAAGAAAGGGGTTAGTGTGAAGCATAGTTAGGGGAGTTTTTGGCACATCACACCCTTACATATCCAGAGAATTGACCTACAGCTGGGGTTGCCCTTTGGTGGAGTAGAGCTGATTCCACACAAGGGAAGAGAAGCTGACTCATTTCTGATAACTTAATGAATTAAACTGATTGTCCTGCTGAGGGGCATTCCCTGAGTGGATGGGCTCAGAGACTCCACAGTTGTGGTTCATAAGCACCCTAGACTTTGGGGGGGTGGAAAGAGAAACAATGTAAAAAGCAAAATCAACTCCCAAAGCAGGAACTGCACATTGCCAAACATTTCTGGCAGTGTTTTTCTGACTTCTCTCTCCCTTTACTTTTCATTTTCTAGTATAAGCAAGCTGGAGAATGTCAATTAATGGCAAAGTTTACAGAAAGCATACTTGGTTCTGTTGCAAATGGCCCTAAGATGCTGCTGACAACAATAACAAAGTTAAACAACACTGACAATTCATGGTGAAAGCATGTGTTCTCCAAGCAGATGACACAACTTCTACACAGACTGGGAGCAAAGAGCAGAGAGGATTCTGAGGAGAGAAAGGAAATTGAACAGGGAAATAAAAAGGAAGCAAAGAAAGTACAAAAGTAGTGTGGGTAAGTGTTTGAAGAAATAAAACACTTTTAAAAATATACTTTTTTTTCCCTCTCCTAACTACACAAAAGTTAAATGGTTTAAGACACAATCAGACTGCATGACACATGAAGATGCCTGCACTAAACCATGCCCCCAAGCACCACATCTACATGTTTTGGGACCCCTCCAGGGCTGGTGACTCCACCACTGCCCTGGGTAGCCTGGGCCAATGCCTGATAATGTTCTCAGTGAAGGAATTCTTCCTAATATCTAATCTGAACTTCCCCTGGTGCAACTTGAAGCCATTTCCTCCTGTCCTAGCACTCAACACAGGGAGCTAATATATAGAATGCAAACAGTAAGTCAGCTTTTAAAGAAAAATATCCAATACAGGTGGGAAAATGTCTGAGGACTTGTTTCTGGTTTTGTTTTTAAACTAGTTCATGTCTGTAAAGAGAATCAACAGCAGGTACAAGCAAAAAAGAAATGGCAGGTTTGTTCTCTATCCCTAATGTCCTTTATAGTCCTTCAAGAGATCCTGTGTCCAAACACCTCCTCTCACATCCAGCTAAAAAAGGACCAGAGGAAGAAACTGGGCTCATAAAAGGAAGGCAATTCTTCAGTTATTTGTTAGCTAGAGCAGAGGATTCCTCCTATACTGTAACAGCACTCATATGGCAGGGTTGGTGGCAAACATGATGCTGGCCTCTCCTAATTTTAGGAGGGGAAGCAGATTTGGCAGCCAGCAGAGCCCACTGAAGAGCTGAATCACCTACCTGAACTGCCTTAACTCCCTCTGCTGACAGCAAGTGGAGCAAAATTAGGAAAGGAGAACTGAGGCTCCATCCAGAATGGAAGAGCACTGCTCTAGTCTTTCAGGTAGGAAACCTGGCCTTGCATGGCACAAAATGATGGCAGCAAACCCTTCCTGGTTGCTGAGGTATTCCATGCAGATGAAGTCTTCAGTCTGTTCTCAAGAAGGGAACAGCATGAAGCACTGGACAAACATAGCTAACAGCTACACCCCTTCCCTCAACACAAAAAGGATTTGGGCCACTGGAGCAAAGTCTGTGCTGAAGAAACTGAGGAGGTAGTCAGATAAATCAAGGCTTAATATCTCCAGCACTCTGATGTTCTGATGGTTGTGTACCAAGAGGATGGTTGTGTACCAGAGGAGGTCATCAACCTCCTCTCATGTAGCAAGAGCTACCAGTGCTGCTGGTGAGAGCACACTGGGACCTGTTGCTCAAAAAGATAAGTTCTGACAGCAAAGGGATTTCTTTTCTGGAGGGCAAGCACTGGGACATGGAGAACAAGGCCTTTGAAATGAAAATGTGGGTCTGAGTGAGAAGGAAAACAGGAAGATGACTGTGGTAGGACAAAAGGAAATGGCCTCAAGTTGCACCAAGGGAGGTTTAGGTTGGATATTGGGAAACATTTCTTCCCAGCAAGAGTTGTTAGGCATTGGCCCAGGCTGCCCAGGGCAGTGGTGGAGTCACCAGCCCTGGAGGGGTTTAAAACAAACATACAAATGTGGTACTTAGGGACAGGGTTTAGTGGCATGGGGGTGATGACCTTAGAGGTCCCTTCCAACTTCCTTCATTCTGTGTGATTCTGTGGTAGCAAGGGAAAGGGATGCAGCAGGGGCTGACCTGGTAGAGAAGCACTGCTCCTGCTCCCAGGGCAAGGCTCAGCCATGGGAAGGTGCAATTGGGATGGGTGGAAGAGGCTGTCAGAGGCTTTTCTGGCTGGAAGCTATGAGGAGTGGAGGCCATGCTGGCCCCTCTAATTGCCAGCTGAGCTGACAGATCTTGAGCCATGCTGCTATTCCACCACACAGCAAGGAGTTGGTGAGCTATAGGAGGGGCTGCAATACTGGGCTTGGCAGCTCTCCTGCATCCTACCTGAGCCTCTGCAACCTCCCTTCAGAGGGATAATGAGATGGCAGTTTCCACACCCCCCACTCTGAAACTCCACTTTCTGGCTGCCACAGTCCACAGAAAATCTCACAAGTAGCAACAAAAAAAAGTCTCTCAGACTTTCTCATCAGATCTGACTTCACTCCTCAAGTACAAGTAGAGTTATTTCCCCTCTGAATCTGGCATATCATTAATGCCTAATATCATGCATAAAGGATTTTGGATAAAATATGATCTGGCCTGAAGCATACTTTTATTAAAAGGCTTAACCCTATGTTCACAAGCATTAATAAAACACCAGCTTATAATTAAAAATCCAATATCCAAGCTTTGTTCAATACCCTTCAACCTGCCACACAGTTCTTCTGTTGTCTGTGCTTTGCTTTGGTGCTTGTTTTGCACCACTGCCTTCTCAGAGTGACAGCAAGCACTTCCCACTGTCAGACCTATCCTGCCCAACTGATCTTCTTCACTGGAACTAGGAAGTCAAACACTGCTTTTTCTGAGGGTCACTTAAAACACTTCTCTGCTCTGGGAAATCTAGACTTCTGCTCTGGTGGGAAGATGGGAGATGGAGTCTGTTAGATCCCTTTCCAGACAAGGTATCCATTAAGATGTTATTATTGGCCCAAAACCCTCAGGAAAACAACCTCAGAAAAGGATGTGAAGCTCATTCTGACAATTCAGATCAGGAATTTTTTTGTGCCCCAAAAGTTACTATTTATTGTCATTTTCTCCCCCCCAAAAAATCAGGTTTTCTATCTTATTTCAATGTAGTGTTGTTCCACAATCCAAGATCCAAGCAGTCTTGTTTCAGTGCAGCACTGTCTCAACCAAGTGTTTAGTAAGGATTAAAAACACATGAGGGACCAAGAACTTCTCTATTTTAGATCTTAGACTTCCTTGCTCTTCCTAACACCTTGTCCTTAATTAGAATTGAATCAAGACCATTTAGTTATGCTTCAAAGTGCATCTGTAAGGGAAACATTCACTACCTCCCATTTTACTAGGAAACTGATATTCTTAGAAGCTAAGCAACTTGCCCAAGGCTCCACAATCATTCCTGCCAAAACTAGAGTTTAGCATCAGCCATTCCTGCCAGGGAAAATTCTTAGAACTCTATTTCTTTGAAAGCTCAAGGTTCATCCTTCATAAAAAAGGGATGAAGTGTAATTACAGATCTCTAAGGGCTCCTGTGGTCTATAAATAACATTTTGGGTATGGATGTTGCTCATCTAGCAGAGCTTTTGGCATTTAGCAACATCCAATATGGGGGAAAAATAGTTGATGGAAGGAAAAGTTCAGTTAATTTAATGAAAACATTGCAGTCTGCTCTCCATAACTTTTCACAGATGCAAAAGGATGCAAACTTGCTCCCAAATCAGCTTTTAGACAAATGCCATGAAATGTGCAGCATTTCACCTCTCCTGGACCAGCCACTGGCCAATGCTGTCAGGCTAAACCCTTCTGTACATCTGATGCCATTACTGGCTCCTCCCCTGTGCAGGAAGGACAGGGAACTACTGGAGAGGGAAAAGAGCTACAAAAGTGCTTAGGGGACCTGAACATCTCTCTCCTGGGGAAAGGCTGAGAGAGCTGGGGCTGGTTAGCCTGGAGAAGGGAAGACTGACAATGTCAATGCTTATCAATACTTACTGGGTGGGGGTCAGGAGGATGGGGCCAGGCTTTGTTCAGTGGTGCCCAGTGACAGGACAAGAGGTAACAGGCACAAACTGGAACATAGCAAGTTGCAGCTAAACATCAGGAGGAACTTCTTTACTTTGAGGGTGGTGGAGCACTGGAACAGGCTGCCCAGACATGTGGTGGAGTCTCTGTCTCCGGAGACATTCAAAAACTGCCTGGACACCATCCTGTGCAGCCTGCTCTAGGTGAACCTGCTCTGACAGGAGGTTGGACCAGATGATCTCCAGAGGTCCCTTCCAACCCCTAACATTCTGTGATTCTGCCTGCTCTTTTCAGAGTCAACCCATGCTTTACCCATCAACGTGTCTGGCTACCAGAAGACAACAAAAAGAAACAACTTTTCTTTTGCTGAAAGATTCCCCAATTTCTCTTCTGTCAATTGCACCAAGGAGGAAACAATGTAGCAAGAGATACAACCAGGAAAGAGGTGACAAGAGCCCATGGACACTTCTAAATAGTGTTGTTTCTTCTGGGGAAATTGCTTTACCTAACAAATGGAACATTTGTTATTGTGTAACAATCTTTAAACATTTCCTACCAGGAATCCCTTACACTTCCTAACTGGTTGAGTTCTAAACTGGATGTTTCCAAGCGTAGAGCACCCTACAGGTGCTACTCCCAAACTAAAAAGAAGAGCAGCTCTTTTTGTGTCAATCTTTCACAAACTGCCACAGAAAGGGATCAGCACACATCTTTCTGTGCCATTCCTGTGTTGCAGTCTGCCTAGTATTCCCAGCTTTTCCTAAGGCACTTTGAGCAGGTTTAATTACTCCATGCTGATTCCCTCTCCACACTCAAGTGTTTGCAGAGCTCTTCCAACCACTCACCTGAATTCCAGCTGGAAAGCTGAACACTCCATCTTTTGCTCAGCCTTTCTTGCTGTGTGACAGTTCTGCCAATATAATTCTCTCTTTTCTCATGTGCTGACACAAAAGGTATTTTCAGACATAGTGTGAAGTGTTACAGAGCAGCAAAACCTTCTTCAGAACAATCCCAGGCTAGGGTAAAGGAGATTGACACTCAGGATGTTTTATTAAAGGTCACTCTTAAGGTCACAGGTCCTGATCCTCCAGGAAGAAACCAATTAAGCTATGTCACCAGCTCCTAAAACTACTATTCCATTCAGTAACATTCTACAGCTTTAGCAGAAAACTAAACTTTTTCATACAGAGTTGTTTGTTTGCTGATTCTCACAAGGATGCAGGAATAGAACAGCAAAGGCACCTCAAGAGACTTATACTGAAGCCTTGTGAATCATTGACTTAGAAACTCCAAGGAGCAGGCAGAGCAATGGACAGTCTTCTCAGCACCTGAATGCCACTGCTCCAGGTTGGAAGGGATCTGGAGACAATTCTGCACTGGGAGTTTTATTGCCAGGCCTAACAGCAGCAATGTATCACTTCTGCAATGAGCAGATGCCATCAAGAGATCATGGCAGTACTTTAGAGAGCACAAAAGAAACATGGAGCAGGGGACAGCAGACACCCTGGTTTGGAGATGAGACACATCTGACTGAGCAGCAGGTAGGTCAGTGGCAGAATCAGGAACACAAGTGAGATCTTTTGAGTCCTAAGTGGCCTAGCAGTGGCAGGACAGAAGCATAAAGACTATCTGCATTGCAAAACATACTGCAGAATTCTACTAGCCTGGATATCACTGAATCTGCCTCCTTTACTGCTTCAAGTACCTCTAAATTTGGAACAGCACAACCACTCATCTCATCTTTTTCCCTTCTCTGTTTGCTCATTTTCTGTGGAGAAACTGCATTAGTTTCCCATTTTGCCTCCAATGACAATGACCTCACTGCCATTCTCTGCTTGGCTCTGTCTATAGTTTGGGCCAGGAGGCTTTGCCAGGTACCAGCAGGGGAAGCTCTGTGCCTCTGTAGCTGATGAATACTGGGAGCTGATCTCTCATGACATTACACTTCTGCATGAAGTATCTCTTCCTGCTATTATGCTTTCAGTGGTGCCAAAAGCCTACGGGTTGTGATCCACCCAGCACCAGCACTGAGGCACAAAACTGAGAGCACTATCTGTTTCTTTTCTCTCACAATTCATCCTCCCAGGGACACATGGCTTTTTATTTAGGAAGTTTCTTGCTATTTTTGCTGGGATCTCTGTTAGTAACAAGAACAAGCAGCACCCTTTGGAGCAATGCCAACTAATCCTCATGCAGATACATGTTCATTCCATTCAGCTTAATATTAAGAGGAAAAAACAAGCAACAACAAAAAAGTGGCACAAACCATAAGCAAATAATACACTGCCATTAGGTGTGGATTCTAAATGCCTCTCCTTCATCATCCACCTGTTGGGTGGGGCATGAGAAAAGATTTCTGTCCAAATAGCCATAACTTCTAGGGAGTGAGATGCAGAAAGACTATCCTCCTTTCCTGAGAAACCTGATCTTGACCAGAACAGATTCCTCTCCTGAATGCACTTTGGCTCAACTGAATGCTCTATTACTTTTGCATTTGTCATGTTCCTACATGTTGGGTGGCTTTGGTTTTCTCCTTTTACAATTGATTCAAGTAGCCCAGTAGAAAGAGAAGTGGCAGAATGTGTCATCCCTGGTTTTCTTTCCCATTCAGCTGCCATGCTGATTGTGTGTAACTCAAGGAATGAACAGCACTTGCCAGATGGATGAAATTTGGGTTTAACAACCAAGTAAGGTGGGAATTTTGGGTTTTATGGGATCACTGTTTCCTCAATTAAATTTTAAGAGAATTCAGCTTTGGAAAGACTGAGTGCTGTATTTTACAGTTCTCTTTGGGTGGAAAAAAAAAGTGAGGTAGGAGGACATGTGCCTGCTTTCAAAGTAGAGAGGATTAACAAAGCATTGCTTTCATTTGGTGATTTTAAAGTCAGTTGTTCATGTCTGCTTCCAGACCTGTGGGTGAATATGCTGAGGTTTGTGACACACTTCAAAGGGTCAGCACTGTTGTGATACTCTTGCAATTACTGCAAGACTAGAAAGATGAAGTCAATCTTTAATCTAACAAAAGGAAATTACTTCTCCCTTTTCTGGCAGGGACAGACAAGTTTTGAAGTTCCAATCCCACCTAACAACTCCAAGTGATGGTGGTTACCCATCCCCACTGAAGACAGGCACCTGTCCACTCACAGCCATCAGTTCAGACTTGGGCCACAGACCCCCAGGTGACAGCACCTTTAAATTTATCAGCTTCACACTTATTCTTGTTAAAACAGCATGGGAAAAATGTGACATTTGAGAGAGCCTTTTCAGAACCAGCTCAAGAACATGTTTAGATTTAAGCTCCACTGAAGAAATACAATTTACTAATGATACTAAACTATGCAGTGTGGGGAAAATCACAGCTGTCCTAGCACAGTCACGGGGAGGATTTCATGATCTTGAGCAACTGGGCAACAAAACCTGGTGGATTAAGTTCAAAATCAGCAAATGCAGCCAGAGAAAAGCTGCCCTAAATACCTACACACTGGGGGGCACACAATTAGCCATCCCTGCTCAGGAAACAGATCTGAGAGCTGCTACAGTCAATTTGAGAACATCAGCTCAGTGCTCAGCCATTGCCAGAAAGGGTAAACACAATGTTAGATTCTTTCCCCCTTTTTCTTCCCATATAAAAAATAGGTTTTTACCACTACAAAGCCATAGAAACCCTGTGACTTGAAGACTCCATGGAGTTCTAGTTATCCTACCTCTAAAAGGAAACAGGTATAGTACAGAAAGGAATAAATGTGTCAGTAAGTATGGTAAAGATGTGGCTAGTTGGAATGCTAGGAGAGGCTAAATCCATTAAGGTTCCTTAATGTGGGAACTAGATAGCTGTGTGTGATATGATTAAAGTCAATAAAAAGCTGAATGGGCTGTAAAAGGAGGAGGAAATTTGGTTTTTTTACACAGTCTCAGGGTGATTGTAAAGGAATAGGGCACTAAACTGTCAGATAGCAGCATTAAAACAGGACTAAAACTTGGTTATATCACATAAATTGGCACCACCTCCTACCTCCGAGAGAACAAAAGAGGAAATAATGCCTCACACACACATGTGCCAAAGGCCACTAAAGCCCAAAGACTCAGAAAATCCCTCAGCTACAGACTGCTGCAAGCTGGGACAGTGTATTTGGGGAATAATCCCCTCATCAGAACAGTTACACTCAGGAGTATCACTGTATTTGCAGCAGGTAAATGGACACCACTTGTGTTCCAGGCTTGCTCAGGCTGTTGGTGCTGAGTCTCCTCACAGAGACCTGCAGGCTCTGGGATGCATCAAAGGGGAAAGTGTCCTGGAGCTGATCACTTAAACACTTCAGACTCCAACATTTCACTCTGTAGTTCTATCAGTACATCTCCTATTAAAAGCACTCTCTAAATTGCACTTTACAGCTTTATTTTACAAGTCAGCTATGGTGTTTTTCTTTCTTACAGCACTTTTAACCTTCAGCAGCAATTCCAGTGGCTAAAACACAAGAAGAACAAACCAGTTCAGTCAGTGACATTTCTACTCCTCTACTAGAAGTTTAGCTTCAGGTTCAAAACCTGCTAGCTGACCACAGAGCATCAGGACACAGATGGTAAGCAGATGTCAGCCAAATACCCCAACGATTGCTCTCCAGATCAGGGGTCACCTCCAAAAGGAACAAGGCTCCAGCCTGCTCCTCTGCAGTGCTATCAAGCACAGACAATCTCCCACCAAACACAGGGAGTCACTAACACACAACTACTTGGATATGTTAGATTAGTAATTAATAACAATAAATCTAAGAGTAATGCTGATTCTTTTACAACCTATATCTATAATCACTGACCAACTGGTATTGAACAGATCTGCACCCAGATGCTGTGCATGGACTTGTTTCCCTTCCCAACAGAACTCCCTGTACTCTAACTTCTTAAAAACCCTAGAGAAGAGCAGTACAGGCAGAGTGTCACAATTTCTAGTGTGCTTTAGGCAACTTCAGTTTGCATTAGTAATTAGTACATTAAGGTTCCATACCATACACCCAAGAGAATAAGTCTATAAATAGAGGAGCAGAGAGCCCTTCAAAGGGATTTCAAATATCCTCTCCTGATTAGGAGTCCTCCTGATGTCACTGAAACACTGAACTATCTTATTTGCAGACCCTGTCATATCTAAAGCACATACATCACACAGTGACTGTTCCAATTTTCCCTCCAAAAATGAATTAAAATAAATCTCACTTTTCATCTTAATGATCATCAAAACCTAATCCACTTAGAAACAGCCTGAAGATTTATCTCTCTGTTTCAAAGATGACTTAAGGAGTGCAATTCATCTTTGGACAACAGGAGATCAATTGGAAGGCATCAATTCTACCTGGTTGCCAACACTTTGTTAGCTTCCTTGATGCACAGCCCAGAGATCTACACAGGTAGATTATGTCTCATGGGAAAAGGTAGAAATGGAGAGGGAGAAAAAAAAAAGCTTAATATTGGCTAAGTGACCTCAGCAGATCTTTGCACACAGAGGGAGCCCCCAGGGAAAAGATTGGTGGCAACACATTTTGTCAGATCTGATAAATGATACAAATCCTCTCTATCCAGAGCATTTAGGTCTCCACTCCTTCTCCTCCATGGCAAGCAACAGCCCTGGCCACTGCCAAACCACCTGGGAAGCAGTGTGCTCAGCAGGAGGAGGAAGAGGAGTGAAAGGCTCAAAGAGCTGAGAATATCTACATGTATTCCTTTAGACTGAGGAAGGGGAGGCTCAGGGAAGACCTTCCCTCACTCTACAACTACCTGAAAGGAGGTTAGAGCAAGGTGGGAGTTGGTCTCTTCTCTCAGGTTACCACTGAGAGGACAAGAGGAAATGGCCCCAACTTGCACCAGGAGAGATTTAGACTGGATATTAGGAAACATCCCACAGACAACTTTAAAGAGGAAACTTCAAAGCAGTCAATCTTTAAGTGCCCAAATAACCCCTTAGCTTCTACAAGCTCCTCACAAGACCTTTAATAGCCTGCACTTGGCATGACCACTTTCTCTGGCAACAATGTCAGCTTCAGGAGCCATTGTCCATCCCATCCCTTTGCCAAGACTTTTGTTCTGGCCTGGCTTTTCCCTTAGTTGTGTCACCAGGACTGCCTGCAGGGTCATGCTGTCTATTAGGGTGTGTTCTGACTTAACTCAGCTGATGCAACACCTAACTGCAGCCAAAAACCATGGTCCTTCTTTCCCCACCATGAACTCCCACTGCCTCTCTGGCTTCCCTCATGCTCCACCTGATCTCAATGGACAACTTGTGTAACCACAGAAGTAATCAATCCAAAACAAAGGTGGAAGAAGGTAGGAACACACAGGCAAGGTGCATGGTAGAAGTGATATTGCCTTTACTTTTGCTACTTGTTATCTGTGAGAGGACAAGAGGAAATGGCCTCAAGTTGCATCTGGGGAGGTTTACATTGGGTGCTGAAAAAAATTCTACCCAGAAAGAGTTGCTAGGCATTGGCCCAGGCTGCCCAGGGCAGTGGTGGAGTCACCAGCCCTGGGAGGGGGTTAAAAAACAGAGATGTGGTGCTTAGGGCCATGGTTTAGTGGCATGGTGGTGACAGGTTGATGCTTGGACTTGCTGATCTTAGAGATCTCTTCCAACCTTAATGATTCTGTGATCAGTAAAGGTGTCAAACTGCACCTTCAGAGCAGTGGACAGATTTGGATTAGCATGTTGTTCTACTCTAGAGCCAGGTAGAACTACAGCCTCAGCACAGGTTTAAGCATTTTGCTGAACTGGAATCACTTCCACCAAGACCTAAGTCCATGCTGAAGTCCCAGGGACAATGCTTTGAATAGCAGTGTCTGATAGTGTGTCTATTAAGAAAGCAGCTTGCAGGGGGAGTCATGCCCTTTAGTTTCAACAGCAAGGTATTATCAGCATTGCACAATAGTTCTGGTTTGATTGTTAAAAGCTACTCACTTCATCTTCTACTCACTTCCCTGAATGACTTGAAATCCTTTACCCTGTGTGAATGCAGTGCTGGCATCACCCAGCATTATTATTGACACACAATACTATTATTTGGAGGCACAACTTAGGCTTCATTACTATTGATTCTGTAAAAATGACCATCACAATGTGAGCAATCTGATTAATTACAAAGCACTAATTGACACATCATAGAATGTTCTGCCAATGCTCAGAAACCACACAATTTAGCATGATAGAAACTGAATACTGATTTAGTTTTTAAGCTGGATCAAGTCCTATTACCTAATGCAGGCACTTTATATAGAGACCTTCTACTGACTCTGTAAATCATTCACATCAGCCTGTGAGGGTGCAACTCAAAAACATCTTCCTCTTAGAAAGGAACTTCCTTGTGTTCCAAGTCTGCTTGCAATCAGCACTTCTTGTAGGCAATAACATGGTTTAGGGCCTTTGCCAAATCTCAATGTGTGGCCATCCCATAAAATTGACAACAATCAATGCACTTTCAATTCTCAAGATAGTTCATTTTCCAGAGATCCTGCCTGATTCAGATACATGTATTTCATTCTCTCTCTCTCTCTATATATATAATAGGCACTACATTAGTTTCTATTCTTCTTAGTTTTCAGATCTAGTCCACTTAATTCAATTCACATTTAACTTCTTGGCATGGAAGCACCAGTTTTGCTCAGTGCTAATTCCACCCCAAGTTATGAAAGGCTGTAAAACCTCTCCCTGCTTCAATTCCAGCAACATCTGTACCCTAGCAGTTGCTGAGTGACTTGAAGTGCTCACCTACCATTATTTATCACCATTAGCTTAAGTTGCAAAAGATATTTCCTAAGTTATTCTGAATGATCATCTTCCTGTTGATGGGTTTCAAAGCTCTGGGTATCTAGTGAGCTATTATGAGGGATAATTTGGGATGCAGGCTGTTCACCCAAGCTGAATGCTGTTGCTTGTACTTCTCCTAACCTTTAAGAAGCAAGTGTAATGGCTAGTGAACAAGAAATAAAAACCTTCCCAAACACTGCCTGTTTATGCACTCAAGGGCTTGTAAAACCAGAATTCCCCCAGGCTAACTCCTGGTCAGGTCAAACAGCTGCTCCAATTGTTTTTCAGCACTGGAGCAGCTGTAGTTTACTTGGTGTCAGTGCTGGTGGGCTGATGACAGTGAAGTGACCCCACAGTTACCAACTGCCTGAGAGAAAGGGGCTGGGTGGCAACAGGGAATGCTGTAAGGAAGGCCACTCAGGGGTCACAGTCTGGGAAAGATTTCATATTGTTTTGTGGATCAGTAACCAAGTGGGAACCAAGGCTTCTGGTGGCAAAGAAAGCATATTTAATTTAGTATCCCTCCACTGAAAGAGGGTAAAAGCTGCCAGCTTTCAGAGGAAGTCTCTTTGCACCTAGCAAGAAAGTTCAGGTGCAAAGAAAGATGCCCTGTTCCACCTTGTCTTGCACTTGCTTTCTATAATGCTGCTACATTATTCACATTTTTCCTTCTGACTGTTTTCAGTTTCTTGTCATGACTCACACAATTCATCACCTGATAGCTGATAGCTGCATTTTGGGCACACATGCAGTAAAAGCTGGCGGACATGGCTTGGGACACAGCTACTGAGGTCCTCCACAGCAAGCAGCACAACCCCCTGGGGGCTGGAGAGAAGCTTAGTGCTAGGTTTCCCTCAAGTCTGGGTCAGAGCTAGTTCTCAGTCCAGACTTTTTCCATCTCACCATAGATTCTAATGAAAACTTCATGGGCAGCTGCCCAAATATGCTTAAAAGTTAAAATAAACACTACTGATTGGTGAGTTAAAGCATTTCACTTTTTGCTGCATTGCCCAATGAGTAATACAGAGCTGAGCTAAGGCAACAAGAGCAGGAATCAGAGAGATGTCCTCTTGCCAGTTTTGCTGCATGCCTTTGGATCTATTAGTTAAAACACTATCTTGGTTATCTGTCTCTGGGAAATTGCTTTATCTTGGCTTTTCCATCAATGTTCTAGGGGTGCAACTGTCCCATGTCCTACACACACTGAGCAGCTAGAAGAGCTACTCTTGCCTTGGCCAGTAAGACCACAGGAGCACAACAAGAAGTAATTCAGAGCCTCCCATTGAGTTTAAACTGCCTGGAAGCACCTAAATCCCCTGCAAGAACAGTTCATGTTGCCAACCTAACCAGATCCAAAAGCCACAGTGAAAAGATGGAACGAATACAAAGCAATCTCCCTCCCAGGATCTGTTTGCTGATAGATGCTCTTTTGCACAATGCTAGCAAGTCTATCCTACTGCCCTAATAACCCACTATTTGAGATCATAAAGTTTACTTTTCAAGCCTGGAGGAGTTCTTTTCCCTTACAGTTTTTGCTGTGGAATAAGCCTTTAATCCAATCATGACAGCTACCTAAATCAGGAGGGGTTTGTAGAAGACATTGAATCCATAGCCCCTTCACCTGTCATTTTAGAGCAGGCTTTTGTGTTTTGGAATCTATTGGAAAGGTTTTCTCCACAGGACTCTTTGCTGATAGAGTAACAAAGGCACTCAGGAGAGTGCATTATTAAAATGAAGTTTCAGGAATAAAAAAAAAGGGAAAGAATTAAAAGATGGCTATAGCCCAATGTAGCTTGTAATTAAACCTGAATTCTCAACTGCAAAAGCCTCCTGGATTGAATGTGAAGGCAAAAAATAACAGAAACCAAAATCACTGGAGTAGTCTTTTCTCTTCAGGAAGAAAAATATCACACAGAATAACCTTACAGAATCAGCCAGAGAGCATTGTTCCAGTGATTTTGATCAGAACAAGTTCCATTAGTTCCACACAGTTTAAATTAGTACAGCAGGAAGCCTTAAAAACCTAATCCATCTGAGAACTCTGCATTTTTCTAAAGCCAAAGAGCAGTGCTAGCCCTGAAGAGGCAGCACTGGCCAGTGGACACTAGGCAGTGCTACCTGACCCTCCACCAGCACAGGGGACACAGGCATAAACATTCTTCCCATGAACTGCTCCTCTCAGGAATGCTCTTTGCTGAATCCTCCTCTGGAAGGGGTTCAGGAGGAGCTGGGGTTGGGACCAATAGAAATAGGAATGCAGAGCTTTCATTTGAAATGCACCCTGCCCTGTCACTGACACATCTCCCTGGCAGGATGGGAGGCAATCCTCTTCCCTGCAGCAAGCAGAGATTACCAGTCATCATGCAAACCTGAAACAGAATCTACATCTTAAGCTTAGAAAGTCTAGCCCCTGCAAAGATTTTCATTAACAGAAGAATTCATTCCTCCAGGTAAGAGAGAGCTTTGCTGTACCTGTAAGCAGGGATTGTTTCAACTCAGTGTTTCAGGAGGGCTTTTATTGCACTAGAAAGCAAACACCCCAAAGCAGAAGGGCATTTTCCTCTCTGCCAAGTGTGGCCTGCTCCGACTCTGCCCCTACAACATCAGTGACAGTAGGAACAAAGTCCAGGCAGCTCACAGATACTTTGCAGCAAGAATAGCATTTAACTTCTTCACCCTAAAAGGTAAACAAGAGGAGATGACTGCCATTTCACAGCAACTTTTACTTCAGAGGTTATCAAAACCTCCTTCGAGTTCCCTAAAACTTGATTTCCTGGCTGCAAACTCCAAGCTCAGGGCTGGAGGAGCAAGATGACACTTTGACACATGCCCTGGCTTTAAACTCCAACCTCAGGGTTTGGGGAGCAAGATGATACTTTGACACATGCCTTGTGTGTTTTCTGCTGATGTGGGGTCAGATCCAGCTCTCAGCTCTTTGCTGAACAACTGAACCACCCTCCCAGGGACACAATAAAGGCACAAACTCTTGGAGGGATTCCTAGAACCGAGTCCTCACCAGCCAGGTAGCATTACACTAGAGCACAGATTTGCTGTTGTCCATCATCTACAGGCAGCATTTCATTTGCCATCTGAATCTTTCCTTTCTTCTCTTTGCCTTGTAGTTAAGTTCTTGCTTACAGGAGCAAGGTTTGTAATGCTCACTCAAACATTTTGGTTAAGCTGTCTGCTACCAAACAGAAAAGACCTCAACCCTTCCTCCTTGTTAAAGAGGACAACCACCTGAGTTCAGCTTAAGTGAGGCCAGCCAAGGGGAAGGAGCTATGCCAGGGGAACATGTTCCTGAATGCCTGTTGTACAGAACCTAACCTTCCTTAGCTTAGTGCCCCTGCCATGGGTGACACTGCACAGAGGTAGCCACTCTCCTGTCTGGCTTTAGCACATACCCACGTTGTGCAGCCACACACAAGCCCTCCCCACCTAGCAGTCATCCCCCCAGAGACATGGCTACCAGGAGCCATGAATTACTATGGATCAAACCTATTGCTGCTTTAAAGTGGCAGAGTTCTATTAACATTCCAACAGCTTGAAGTATGCCTTGCAGTTTGGTATTTCAGGTACTGCAAACGCAGCAAAAGCAAAGAAGTGCCTGGTGCAGCAAGAACTCCAGTTGTTCCTTTCTGCTCCTCCTGCCTCAGAGGGTCTGGTTGCATTCCTCCTTCTCCCTCACCCTGCTAAGAGAAAAAGGCTGGAGAAGCCATGACCATGTGCTACATCACACTAATTGTGCTTGATGTCCTGCCTCTGCAAAAAATGTAACATATAACTGCAGTTGCTTTTGTTTTGGCCCCAGGTAGTTTTGCAGCAGTGAATCGTTTCTTATCTTGCTTTCCCTAAGGCGCTTTCCAATTAGCTAATGAAGACTCCATTATCACCAATCAAGCAGAGGCATTTAAGATACTCCAAGGTCTGTTGCTTTTCCTCAGCAAAATTGAATTTCCTGATGCATATTCAAAATGCCAATACAGGCATACACTGACAGCTTTTAGGATTTCAAGGATAAGACATTGAAATGGATTTCCTTAGCATTAGCCTGCTGATCTTCAGCCTCAAAACTCAAGTCCTTCTCTGTGTTCCTTTTTATTCCTGCACTTCCCCAGGTGAAGCTCTGATTTTAGACAAAGGGCATGGAAAGGTTAGAGGCCAACACTGAATGTGGATTTGCATTTTTGAAGTCCATTTACAAACACATTGCTTGGCCCAGGCAGTTTAGCCCAAGCAGTTTGAAAGGACTCTCCCAGTGGGGCAAGTAGACACAGAAGTTTCTTTACAGCTTTGTATGGAGAAATAATCACTTATGCTTCTAATAACTGCACCATTTGCCTTTCTTACAGGGAGTTCCCATAAACATCTTGTTCACATCATGCCCCAAACTCTTCAGGGGAAATGAACTGCCAAGTCCTGGGTATGAACAGAAACAACTGAATATTTATAGATGAATATTATGTGTAAATATATGGATACATAAATAACTTGATTATTATCTGGACAACAACCCTAGGAGAACTACCAGATCATTATCCAGATCACTGCCAGATTATATGACTCCCTGTAAGGCACAGGCATCATGAGCTGAGAGGCAAAGCTAAAACCCACTCTGTTACATCTTGACTTTTAACATTTCACCCTCAAATATATTTTTTAATTTAAAATGCTGCTTTGAAAAACCAGGAGAGGACCTTTAGCACCATCTGTATCAGGGAAGTTAGTCAGAGCCTCCTCAACTATCTGCTCAAAAAATACTTCTGCTGATGTTTTGCATTTATCAACCATGCACTTCAATGCTTAATTAGCTGTAGAAGGCAGTTTATTGCTTTGTAAACTCATCTGACATGAATATTATCATGGAATTAAAATAGATAAAAATTACTGGACAGCATTCTAGTCAAAGAATGAAATCATTTTATGAAGAGTCAAGAATTCTTTCATACTCAGCAAAGCATATCTCTGGTACCTGTGGCCTAGAAAATCAGACAGTTGAGTTTCAAATGCAGCTTTGAAAGGTTTTCATCCTGCTCAAATCTGCTTTTCCAGCAACAGCATCAGCTTACAAGGGCAATTCCAATATTTCCACACTAAGCATTGCCAATAAAGACAGGGAGATGTTTGCAAGCCCTGTGTTCCCCTTTCTCTGATCAAATCAAAACCCTAAGTAGGGCTGCCAGGAACACCTCTGCAAACAGAATTCTTTCTAAAGCAAGGAAAGCCATGGCTCACACAAGGAATCCAGGTCAGGAAGAAAGTAAGCACAGCAAAGAACTGAGAAAGATGCAGCATTCTCCTCTTTATCATTCCAAGAAGTGAAATTAAATCTAGTCAATAGAAAAATGCTGTTGGGAAGACTTTGAAAAGCTGGGTAAAATTTTAAAGCACTTGCATATTTTTTTCTGAGTGACACAGAGATGAGGCAGGCATCAGCTTAGCTGGGAACTACTTGCAGCAATCCCTTTGATCTGCTGGGTTCCCTTTCTGTTTATTAATTGATCAGTGTAAAATTACTGGGTGATTAACAGCTCCTATTTGCTCAATATCTCTGGTAGCACTTGGGGTGGGAAGATGTTTTGTCTGCAAATGTGATCATGGTTTATCCTCCCCACTAGGTCAGAATAGGGGAGGGGAGCTCAGGTTCAACATCAGGGACAAAAGATAACCTATAACCACTCTGCAAATACAAATCATCCAAAGCTTTCATTCCCTCATAAAACAAGCACTGCTTCTGTGTCATGGGTAGAAAATTAGGAATTATGTATAAATCCACCACTCTGTCATGCCTGTGAAGTGATATGCTGGTTGTAATAGTCTCTGGAGATAATTAGACCCCAAGCAATTAAAACAGCATTGTATGAAGACAGGGATTTGACAAAATGCATTGGGTTGATATCAAGGAAAGGCTTAAAGTGCACTGCTAGCATAGTGTCCTCTTCCCAGGAAGGCATCTTGGCAGAAATCAGCCACAGAAACCTCCTGGAAGCAAAAGGAGTTAACCTACAGGTACTTTGGCTCTCAACTCCAGAAGACCTGACTGCACTGCTGGCCAGAAATGACTCTTTCTCCACAGGTTTCTATTAGGACATGACCAAAATAAAACCATTCTGGATTTAACTCCAGTGTCTTTAACTTGACATAATTATTCTTTGAGATAAGAAGATAATTCATTTAGTTTTGTAATCTAAGCAAAACCTTCCAAAGATTGCCAGTGAGCCTTGTGCTTCTCTGAAAGGAGGAAAAATGGAGGCTGAGATGTCTTGCTCTGAGATTTCACTTACTAATCAATATTCTTTCTCCACCTCACAGAGCTCAAAGCAGTCTGCTCTTACCTCTGAGGCTCAGTTCCCTTCTTCCATATCCAGAGACAAAAAGCCAAACTTCCTCTTCACCTCTTGTTTTTCCTAAGAGATCCTTCCCTGTTGTCTCTGTTTGTCATAAGCCTCAGACTTTGCCCCTGAACACTGCTCTTGCTCTCCCTGCATCACCTCACAGGGCAGCACCTTTCTGAGCACAGAGAGACACATCTGCACATGCAACCCCTTCACTGAAGGGGAGATCACCTCAATGCAATGCTGTTAAAGAGAGGAAGAGGCTTTAATATGGATGCAGGACTAGCACATGACTCAGTCCTATCACACTTCTGGAGAAGTCCAGTACACCTGCAGCTATACTTGATGATTTCTTCACTTTCACTTGCCTGGCTTGTGTCATCTCTTCCCATCTATTCACCTAAGTGACCAAACCAGCATTATCATCACCACCATTAATTATTCAGATCAAAGAAACTCAGTCTCAGTTGTCTGAATCATCCTTCTCCTCTCAAAGAAAGATCATCCCTTCCCACCCCTCAGGAGATTATGATCTAAAAATACACTGAGACAGAGAGGGAAGAGAAAAAGCAGCAGGAAGATGTCAAATCAGCTGTGAAATGATTGTCTTCAGCAGAATAATTGGCACTTCTGGTCACTTCAGAATAATTTTGCTAGCTGTGTTCATGGCTCTAACAAGTATTGTAGCAGAAAGACAATGAAAGCTGGTTGAAAAGCAAAGTTTCTGGGCCAAACTCAACCACAGGGTAATAGCTGCCCTGCAGACTATAGGAACACACCTACCTTAGCCTCTGGGAGCTTGAGCCTACTTGGCCATGGCAATGAGACAGAGATTTGCTCCAGCTGGCATGTCAAGGTTCTTCAGGATCCTTAAGCAGCAGCAGAACTTTGTGTTGAGTCTGCTTCAGTGCAGGCACTCTCAGAGGTTTCAGGTTCCCTGTGCCCAGCAGAGCCCCTGCAGACACAGCAGGACCCATCAACCCCTTAGGCTGCTGCCAGGGCAGTTCATCTGGCCACCCAGACCTGGAGCATCTGATGATGGGTCCCAGACCAGGACACCCTGAGCACTGCATCATGCCATCAGTTTGGCTGCACCAAGGCCATACTATTTCACATGCAGTATCCTAAGGTTCAGCAAACCAGGACACTTTGGGTGTTTCTAACTAAAAGCAGTGATGATAAGAGCTCCCCAGGAGGCAAGCACATCAGATTGAAAACCATCTTAGACCCTGCACATCATCTAAATTGATCTGAATTTTATGCCAGTCCTCTGCTAAAGACTTAGGAAAAAACCATCAGAGAACTCTTCTGGCTTCTGGGCTTAAAATACTTTCTCCAGGAATCTGTCATAATTAAGGGCAATGAGTAGTTAATTTATTTAAAAGATATTTCCTAAAACCTCACTAACTGACCTGAGGAAAGCCTCAGAGAAGGAGTTAGTGCTCTCTCCTTCTCCACTGTGGCCCTGACATCAACACAGGCAAACAATTTCCCTTCCAGTCCAACTTTCAGGAGCTGCAGTTCTACTCTAAAAAGTACAAACATGCCTCCTGCAGTGAGGGCTCCTTCCTTAAAAGCTCCCTAGGCCCCACAAAATTTCCTCCATTATCATATTCCTCCACAGGGAAAGGGACCAAAGCCTTTGACTCCTGAAACTGCAGCTCTGAAGTGACTGGATTTTGTCCTCATTTAAAGGATGTGAAGGTGCCTGCCACTGATGAAGGAAGCACAGCCTAAGTGCTCCAGGCTGGCATATCTAGCTATTTACTGTGGATGAAATATTAGCTATTAATTGCCTTGAGGCAGTGGCTCAGTCCTATGGAACTGAAAATAAGAATGTGTTTTGGGCTTTCTTACTGCCCTTCTACCAGAGCTCCTATTTTCTTTATTCCTGTAAATTCACCACTGGGTTGGGGTTTTTCTTGTGTAGCTGTGTGGGAATATTTGCATTTTAAACTGGGAACTCTCAGAACCTTAGAGGTCATCTGCTGTAAACAGCAATCCCAAGGGAGGTCAGCAAAAGTACACAGCAGCCAGGGAAAGCTGCAGCAAGATGGGATTCTATCAATCACATGGAGAGACTGTGGAATAAACAATGTATACATTAAACTACTATTAAATGATATTTAACATTTGCCAAGCTGTCTTTGTGCCTATCCATCTGATCTGCAAAACTGCCTTAAACCATGAGACATGGCTCTGAGTAGTACTGGAGGAAGCAACCACACTTGGTTTATTGGGAAGGCCATTTCTGGGCTAGAATTAGGCAGCAGGGCCAAAAGTATCCACATTTCAGAAGTTTACTTGCTTTGTGTTGAGCAAATAGAAAACCTTTCACACAGGAAAACACCACTCCACTCTGCATACCCACTTATTAGAGCTAAGATTCATCCCAAGGCTACCCTCACTGCAGCAGAGTGCCTGAGGCAGAGCTACACAACCTCCTCTTTTCTCCTTCCACTGGCATGGGAAGTGTTTCATCACTTATACACAGAGCAGGTTCAAGAGGAGAAAGGGACAAATCCCAGCTCCCCCTCCCCAAAGTGTAACAGGTTTCTTAGGGATCTAGGCAATTCTTCAGCCTTATGAGCTAGAAACCAGATTTTTTGGGGGTTGGTTCTGTTACTTTGGGGTTGGTGGGTTTGTTTGATTTGTTTATGTTGAGGGGTTTGTGGTTTGGTTCATTTGGGGTTGGTTTGCTGTGGTTTTTTGTTTGGTTGGGATTTCTATTTTGATGGATAAACATCTTCAATTTCCACAACAGGAAGGTGCCTATTCCTGACTAACTCTGAATTCCACTCCACCTTGCTACAGCCACTTGTCCCAGAAGCTGCCTGGGGTTGAAGATGTTAAGTCACACACACACATTATACTAGACCAAAGATGTTTGGCCAGCACCTACCCCAAACCCACCCAGGGAACCCAAACCAGCAAAAAGGAGGTTTAATGGGGTTTGATATTCAGGTTTGGATAGTACCAGACTTCTAAGCCATCACTTGTTCAGCCTAGTGACAATGTAGAGCAAAGACCACTCTAGGCCAGTAAAACCTGGATCCAAGTGCTGAGTATATTCAGTTCAACATAGGTCTAATTTACTTTGACACAGAAGCACAAGCCCACAGGGAGCACAAATCTACTGACCTCCCCAAGTTCACTCCAGCTGTCACTGTCCTGGTTTGCTGAAGCCAGAGCATCAACACAAGTGCCAACACTGACCACTGAGAGGCTTTGCCATAGCTGAGCAGCAGAAAGTGTGTGGGAAACACTTTCCTGCCCCATGACTAACAGATAAGGGAGCATTAGAAGAAGGCACTGAGGTGAGAGGAGCTCTAAGAGCAGGATTAACTACTCAGATCTTCAAACCAAGCAGGCTGCCAGCAGCTGAGTTAAGTAGAGATTCTTTGCATTCCCACTGAGATAGTCTCATTTCAGTAACTGCAGGCTGTATCACTGCACCTTTTTTTCCCCTCAAAGTATTCCCTTTGCTTTGAAACTGTAAAAATTCTTATTTATCAGATAAGCTGTATTAAAACTGATTCTTAAAAGTCCAAAGAGATGAGTGCATGAGTTTTCATGGAGCTGCTCCTACTACAGATACTCCACAAATGCTGGTTTCACTACTGCTAGGACATAGGCTTAGTAAAGCAGAATGAGACAAATCATCTCCACCTCATGTTTTAAATACAGTTACTTCTACACCTTCAATTTCCTCCTGACATAATGGCCAAAAGACTTTTCTGTACACCTGCTGGTATTTTTCCTACACCTCTCAGGACATCACATGCTAACACTGACACAAACCAGCACCATTTATAGAACAAACTGTTTGAGAGACACCAAAGGGACAGGAAGGCTTTGTAGGGATTGCTCTGGGAATTTAGGAGTCTTTGTATGAAATGGTGTACTGCTCAGAAAAGTGCTGTGCTCTGGGGCAGCACAGACAGTCAGTGTCCTGAGAAATGCCAACTCCCAAACATCACATGCTATTCTTTTTTATCCAACAGAGGGGCCAGACTTTCAACTCTACCCTATAGTTTTAGGGGAAGGGATTAGGTGCATCAGCATTAAAAACAGTCTTACTTGTATCTCATTTAACTGCTATCCTGAAGAATAAGTGTTCAGGCCAATATCTCTAGGCTAAGATAGGATTTTCTTTGCCTTGTTGATACTGCTGTACTAAATACCCATTGCAAATGAGAGAAAATGAACTTTGCTTCCCTCCTGGGAGAATCCTTGGCTAAGAGACTGAAGGATCAGCTAAAACTTTCCCACCTTTCAATGGGGCTTTCACTGTGACCTTTCCTAATAGGAATGGGTAGAAAGTCACTGCATTGGACTCTGCACAAGAAAATAAACTTTATCTTGGATGTTTTCCCTAGACTTTAACCATGTCTGGATTGTTAGAAGAGTTTCAATGATGGGAACACCACCATATTATTACTGCACTATTTGCATTGGAAAGTTCCTGTTTTCTGCCTAAGTAAGGGCTGTTTTTTCCTTCTTCTGAAGACAAGACAGAAAACAAAATAGCATGCCAAGAGTACCTGCCCATCATTCTTTTTTATTACTCTTCAATAAAGAACATCCCAAAGCTGCCAAAATAAAGCTCATATGATGATGATGATGATGATGACTATGATAGCATTAAATTAGAATCACAGAATATCCTGAGCTGGAAGGGACCCACAAGGATCATGGAGTCCAACTCCTGTGTACACACAGGACAACTGCACAGTCACCCCATGTGTCTAAGAGCATTCTCCAAATGCTTCTTGAATTCCATGAGAGTTGTTGCCATGACTGTGTCCCTGGGGAGCCTGTTCCAGTGCTCCACCACTCTCTGGGTGAAGAACCTTTTGCTCTCCCCTGGCACAGCTTCATGCCATTCCCCTGGGGCCACACAAGCCAAACTGCAACTTCAAACCAAAACAAAAGCAGAAAAGTAAAGCTTTAAAGACAAGCACCAAAATATTGGAGGTAGAATCTCAGCTCTTCCTCAAAGCTGAGCTGTAAATGGTTTAGTGAGGCTTGCAGGGATGTTCCTCAAGTGATTCCAAATCCAGCCTGAGCATCAGAATCACCTGCTGTCTACTGAGAGGTCATGCACCATGTGCACCAAGTTCATGAACAAGATCTCAATCATGCAAAGCCCACAGCAGTCCAGCCCAAGAGAAGTGAGGAAGACAAATCATTCAAACCTCACAAACCAACCCTGGGTGAGTTTACTTGGGTTACTCATGGTTGAATCAGGTCTCTTAGGCTTTTTTTGTACCATCTGAAAAACTTCACATGCTTGCTACTGGTTCTCTCTACCTTTTTATTTCTGTACTTTGGGACAGGAAAGTTGCCTCCTGACTCACATTCACTTCCCTTCTGTAGCTGGTGCTGGAGAATCCAACACATTGCTCCTTTTTGGGGTTAAATTTTCTCCCAACAACCAGCCCTTAATTACATTGAATGAAATCTCTCCACTGAGATCAAGCTAGTAGCAGTTTCCAGGCCTGAAATCCTTAAAATCATCTTTCCTTTATCATTGTTTATAAAGCAGCTCACAAAACACACACACACACACACAATCACCCAATCCTTTCAGCATACAGACTTATCTGTTTAAATTACAAAGATCAGTGCAGCTGACATCCAGCCAAACAGTCTGGCACAGGTATTGATGAGGCAGCCACTGTGTACAAAACACCATTGACTCCTGTCACTGCTCTTCACACCCTTTGCCTGGGGGGCTCAGAGTGAAGAGACATGCCTTGCCTTTTGTAAAAGCTGTGCTGGGGAGAGAAGGGGCCTAAAGACTGTGCTCCTAATAGAAAGCTTCAGCAGAAAACAATTTCTGGGCAAAACCAGCAGAAAATTTCTTCTGCTTCTGATCAAACTAAGCAATGCTCCTCACCCAAGGAAACTCAGCTCATATCTGCAAAACCAAACATGAATTTGCAGAAGTCATACAATTCAGGTGCATTAATTCTTTCCTCATTTAGTCAGGATTCTCCTGCTTAAGAGAAAATCCTTAAATAAATGCACTGAAGTGCCACAGGAAGCTTTGATACAATGCTGCAGATGTATATGCTCAGGCATGCAATCACTCCTTCCCTCCAGAGGCTGCCTTGCACTCTGAGTGGAGAGGAAAAGGAGAGAAAGTTTGGCACTAAAATTGAGTATGCTTATAAAAGTTTCTTTTACAGCATAAAGGAGAAAGGTTGTGTGTGTGCATAGATAGATGTGTGAAGGGTGTAAACCAATACCTGTTTTCAGCATGTGGCTTCAATCCAGGCTGTACTTGAGGGTGTTGTTGCTCATACCCACACTCACACAGCAACAACTGACCTCACAAAGCCATTGGCTGCAGCTTCAGTTTGGGGAGGGTTCTTTAGGGACAGTCTTGTTTTTAAACAGATCTGGCTGGAATTCAAAGGATATCAGGTCCCACTACACAACAAAATGAGTGTGGAACACACTCTTCTTGATGTGGAGAGCTCTTCTCCAGCAGAGGAGGGCACCTTCCCAGTCAAAATGGGACACATAGAAAGGTATTTCATGACCAGTGACTTTTCACCTATGTATGTTCTTCAACACAGCACTGCAGATGGTCCCCAAAGTGCAACAGATATCATTGTGACTGGACAGAAAATTGAAGCTGAAAGCCTGTGTCTGACAGCTTGGTCTTGTGCAATTTGAGAAATGGCCCTTGGCTGAAGAAATAAAGATATCTTCCCAATTTGTGGAGACAAGTATCTGCTGTGGTAATCAATGGCAAACCATAAAGGAATCTCAGCAGTTGGAGAAGCCCTGGTGATGGGTAACAGCTTTGGACACAACTGCCCCTTCCTGTTGTTTGTGTGTTCAAAAAGACTTCACAGCCCTGGAATTCTCCAAGTACAGTTTTACAAGCAAGAAGCAGTTTTCCTGATTCCATTTTTTTCCCCCTTCTGTGTTTTAATTAGAATGAAACTGTCAAACAACTACAGCTAAGGACTTTTCTGCTAGCTATTTAATGGCATTATAACATGTCTGGTAATTGTTAGAAAGGCAGCCTCCTCTCCCATGTGGTTAAAGACGTAACAGCTCATGACTTTTATAGAGTCAGAACTTGAAGCAGAAGAGTAATCTAACCACAGGATGCTCCATGGCAGTAATCTCAAATCACCACAGAAGACATTCCTTTCCACACATGCATATTCCCATAACCCCTGGGAGATGTTTCAGTAACATCCTTTCTGGCACTAAATGTGTCATTCCTTCAATTAGTCTCAGCTTTACTCTGCTGGCCTCTGGGATCCTGCAGAAGGAAAGTCTCTAGGCATTGTTATATGGCACAGTAATGATTCCTGCAGATTGAACACAGCTTGGTGGTTAAAGTTCTGTGCTTCCTTTTCCTAAGGAACCCCTTCAGATGGGCTACAGACACACAAAACATCTCATGTTAAGCAGTTCTTTTTCTGTTTGCTAGTGCTGGTGAAATGCAATGACCCAGCTTCACTGCCACAATACCTTACAGATCCATTTGGACTATAGTGGCTGTTCCTAACTGAAAGCTGCCTAACACCTCTACAAAATCCTCTCTAAAGCTCAACTGAAATTGAATTTATTCCTTTATTTATTATTTCTTACAAGAAGGACAAATATTATCTCCTTATTGAGGCATTTATTTCCTTGTATGCTTTCTTAGTGAAAGAGATTTTGCTTTCAAGAATGAGCAGAGTTCTCTGTGGTGCCACTGTTCAAACCATGTCTATTTTATCCAAGTATCACAGGTGAGGGACTGAGGGGAAGGAACAGTTCTAGTCTCCTTCTGTGCATAACCCTCTGTGTTTGAAGTACAACTGCTTCTTTCCATCATCCCTGAAGTCTCACCTTGTAAAAACAGAAAACAATGCAGATTGCTGCATGTCTCCATGCATCTGACAGCTGTGAAGAGCATCTGCTGAGCACTGCTGCTTGCTAGTCCAACACCCTCTGGTATATGGTGAGAGGACAAGAAACAACAGATACAGTTTGAAATTAGAGAGGTTCTGACTAGATGCAAGAGAAATTTTTTGCACCACAACCACCATCCAGAAGTGAAACAAGCCATCACTGGAGGTTTTCAAGACCTGACTGGATAAGGCCATGAAGAACTTGACCTGATCTTGCAGCAGCCCCTGCTTTGAGCAGGAGGTTGGGCCACAGACATTCTGAGCTCCCTTCCAAGCTGAAGGGAACCGTGGTTCCAAGAACAGGTATTTTTAATTCATGGGACTGTAATTACTCTGAAATAAAACAGGGGAGAGCACAGTCAGCACATTCAACATACTGGCTTTTCCATTCTTCTTCAGGACTGATCTCAAAGCTCTAGTTCTACAAAGTTTCTTCTCACCAATCAAGCAGAAACCCAGAGTATTCCACAGAAGGGAATGAAGCCTCTGTGCCTGCTCTGCAGTACCTCTGCAGCCAGAGATCAGTCTTTGCTGCCTGCTGGTGGAAGCTCTAGAACACAGTATCTCAGCAAAGATTGCTCCAGGCAGCTCAGCACCCCCTTCAGCTGCTTTCTTTCCAGCAACTCTGGACTAAATACCACTCTCATTACCTCATCTCTTCTTAGAAACATATATGCACTCACACACTTCTAGACTACAACCCTTCCTTTCCTTCATGTTCTGTGGCCTGGAGTCAGTTTTGATCCATTGATCTGAACCTGACCAAAGCCAGATGGATCTATGTTGTAGAGCAGATAAAGCATGTCTGTTTGTAACAGAAAGGCAAACAGCTTCTATATTAAAACCTTCTGCCTTTAGTTCTGCAAAACTACTAATTTTTGGCATCCTAAAATGTGCTATTTTCTCATTTAAGAAAAAGTGAACTGAGAGAAGTGTTGCCTTTTGCTGCTTTTTAACTGATGAACCTTTAGGAGCAGAGCAGAGATCAACTCTGAGAGCCTGCATAAGGAAAACACTGAGCTCCCTTCATCTTTGCTTTCCACACTCCAGTGGTTCCAAGTGCTCACCACAACTTGCCTGGGGCCAGCTGCCTGGCTTTCAGAGGTCACCAGTATTGAAGGAAAGGGTTTCAACTGTAATTGCACAAGGTGCTTGTTGTTCCTGTCCTAGTACAACTTACTTGCTACTGCAGGTGGGAAGCAGAAAGGCCCTGAACTGGGGTGCCCTGATCACAGGATGAGTTTACAGGTGGTGAGGTGCTGCTGTTAACCACTGCCATATCTCCTCATGGTTGGCTGGGGCTGTGCAGGAGGCAATTAGCAGCACTGTTAACATTTACCTGCTTGCATGGCAGTGAACTTTAGCACTCATGCCTCATGTATCCTGACAGAAAGACCCAATATGCCATTCACACAGTGTGTTCAGGTGATTCTACAGGATTAAAACCCAAACAAAAACCAGACACTAAAACACACCAACAGAAACACTGCAGGTCCTGGAAAACACCCTAAAAAACTGCAAAATACTGCAAAAATAAACAGCATTCTACACTTTCCAGTAATGAGTGTATCTCCAGAAACTCTTTAGACTGATGGCACAAGAATAGGAGAAGCTAACCACTTTTTAAATGTGCTAAGGCTAACTGATTACCTCTGTTTTCCATATCCAGATGGCTGCTTGCCAGAGCCTAAGGAAATGAGAAAGGGGACAATGGAAGAGCTAAAGTCAGAAAACCTGACAGTCTCTCAAGGAAAATGTGTTGAGAAAAGGAAATCATTGTGCTTTGCCACTTCCTTCCTCAGCCAGCTTGCACAGGTCCTGAGAGCCCAACAACCCATGACATGACCTACTCAAGTCTGTGGACAGCTGTCCCCTTAATCCCTCCACTTAACACCAAACTCCAAGCAAAACAAGGGACTGAAGGAGAGAAGGAAGGAAAAGAAGTGTGACTTCCTACTGGCTGTTCCACAATACCCTTCTCATATTGCCAGTAATCTGGTATTTCTCTATGCAAGCTTTTAACCCCAAAAGGTTAGACTTGAAATTTGCTGATCAAGTGATTCCAATCCAAAAAGCAGTTGCTGTAGAAGAATCTGCCCCTCACCAACTCAGGGCAGGCACTGTGTGTCAAACCCTCCAGACTTCAGAGGTACCAACATGCTTTTACTACCTTTTAACTCCTCATAGCTCTGCAAAACCAAGGCAAAGGTGGAGAGATGAGAATGAAGACTTCAGCCTGTCTCAAACAGCTGCTAATCAGACCAATCACAGTGTCTGCCACGTTCAGAAAAGCCCATTCCAGCTAAAATCCACCCATACACACCTGAGGGGAGACAGCTGAAATGATGGTGGGATCTGTGCAGTGGAAAGCTGGGTCTGACCAGCAGAGTCTTTCTTCTACTTCTACCATCAGTAAGATTATTTCAGGTCAAGCTAACTGAAAAGACCTTTGCTTAGAAAACATCCTGCAAAGCTGCTGCACATCATGGTCATGGTTGAGGTCTTCTTCTGATGAATCATTTCTCTGCCCACCTTTTGAAAGCTTGCTTTTTCAGAGTCAACCTTAAGGGTGACACTGTTCTAGCAAGAGGGCTTGTTGGAAGTGCACCAAAAGCAGCCAAAAGCCTGGATGCAGGTTACCATCTGCAGCCATTTTGGTACCTGCTGGGATCTCAGTAGGTTTCACACATCTAGCACAGACAAGGTTGGCTCAGCTCCACTATGGGACACTTCTGCTCAGTTCCTCAGCAAGCAGCAAAGCTTTGAGCCAGCCCAGTCTGAGAGGTCTGCACAGCACCACATCAGCACACTGTTAGGGGCAGTGTGCTGCCAAAATGGTCACCATAGGCTAACTGCATCCATAGACTGCATTGACATGATATTGAAACAAATACCTTTATATACATGCTAATTACAGCCACTAAGTGCTTAATATTTGAGGCAGTTAAAGCTTCAGAGCCCCAAATTTCAAATGGAGGAGGCCCAGTGACCACCCAGTATGTGTAGATTACCATGTTAGTTCTGATCAGGCTTTATGCTTCTCAGTTAAACCCCTGAGTGTCACCACCTCTCCCACTCCACTTTCCACTGCAAAGCCACCTCAGAAACATGTTTTCTTTCCACAAAACTAAGGATGCACTTCAAGGATGCCACTTCAATCCCCAGGAACACACTGGAGCCAGCCTGCAGTAAAACCTCTGAAGCACAGCCAGTGTGGGCATGGAGGTATCAGCACCAGCTCTTCTTCTGAAGACCCATACCTGCTGTGTGCTGGAGACACAGCTTAACTGCATTTTCAGCACCTGAGAAAAAGGGGCTGTATCACAGAGATCTCAAGCCTCCACCACTGCTAATAACAAAGCAGTCAGTTAACTTTCCTCTTCATTACCAGCTCACATTTGCCTACCATAAGACTCAAGCTGTTTTTTGCTTACTGAACATCACACAACAGAGATGCTGTGCATTTTATACTCTATCAAAGCAATTGCTTAAAAGGAAAACAAGCTGAAGTGGTAGCAGCAATCTTACAGTTTCTCACTAGCATCTGTCAGCCTCTCAGTTTCAACTCATAAAATGCCAACACTTCCTTGCAGGAGCTACACAAGAGGTTTTAGTGTCTGCTCCTTTGTGGGACAGTCCACACACACAGCCAGCTGCACTCTAAGACAATTCACAAGCAGACCTCTCTCCACTTTCCAAAATCCTGGGATTCTGACACATTGTTTATGTGACAGGAGCATCTCTGAAATGGTCATGCTACAGGTGGATGCCCTTTTAGGTGACAGTAACTGGGGAACACATCTTTGGGAGCTGCCCTGGGTATGTACCTCCTAGGGGAGCTCGAGGGATGCAGAGTAACACTGCCATCATCTCCTTTGCTTCAGGATTAAGCCCAGACATACAAAGGAGACTGTCACTGACATCTGAAAGGCAAGTGCTGAGGTTGCTGAACATCCCCCTGAGCAACTGTCACACTCCAGCCCTGAAGCCTGAGCACTGCAGCTGACAGTTTTCAGATTGCAGTCAGAAAGAGCAGGAGAGTGCATGCAGTGCCTAGAGCTGGCTGTAACAAATGCCAGCTACACTCACAATGGTTTAATTCTTTGATACACAGATTACTGCTTGTCTGTTATTTATTTATGACTCTCTCATCTCTCTTGAAATAGAAACTGCAAGAGATGGAAAGCCTGAATGACTATGCAGTGTAGTACTCCAAAGCCACTGTTCCCTTCAAGTGCTGTTTCCACATCAGGAACACTCATCTGTTGGACACAGGCTGGAGGCTCTGCCATTCCACATCCAGGATCCATTTCATGCCCTTGATCCTCCTCCTTGTTGCTCCCTCTTGTCCATGTGTGGTTGTGCTCTAGCTGACCTTGGGGGACAGCAGAACTGAAGACATCAAGTGCCTGGAGCAGTGAAAGCCACTTCTGTGCACACCAACCCTGCACTCACACGATTGTTACCTTCAAGGTCATGGAGTCCAACCATCAACCTATCACCATCACACCACTAAACCATGTCACCAGGGGGTTATGTACATAACATTTGGGTGGTTGTTCTCAGGTGAATCACTTTACACTTGCATGTGTTGAATTTCAGCTGCTATTTTATTGTCTAGTCATTCCACATCAGGAGCTCCTCCTGCAGTTAACCACAGCTGACCCTTGTCTTCTCCACCCAGGATAACTCAGTACCATCAGCACATGCTGTCACCTCAGCATCCAATCCCCTCAGAGGTCTTTTCTGACAGATGAATAGCACAGGTTCCAGCACAAATCCCCCTCTTTCTACTGTAACTTATCACCATCCATCACCTACTCTTATTTTCATCTCTCCCAGCCTTGTGTGAAGGACCTTAGCATTAGTTTCTCTCAGAAACCCAGGTGGACTATAGCAATCTACCCTGCCTACATGCTTGCCATCCCTTTCCAAAGACTCTCAACATGTTGGGTTTCTTTCCCTAATTAGCATCTTTCATCTGCTTATAGTTTCTCCAAATTTGACTGTTACATAACCAAGTTTACCAATCCTTTGCTAAAAACAGAGTGATGTCTTCACATTTCACATCTTCCATCATCTGCTACTGGAGCAGTCTTAAAGCAAACACAGGCTCACAAGGAATAATTCAACTGTTTAACCATTTAGTCTCTCTGGAGTCCTTAGGTGCATGGTGTCTGGTCCTGGCAGTGCACCACTGCTGATACAGTCAACTTCTGCAATCTCTTCTCCTGCCATGGCAGTGAGATAATCAGCTGACACACTGCCAGGAAAGAAAGGTTCCAGGATAGACATTTCTCCAAGCTTCACTTGGCAAAATACATTTTCCCCCACATTTTCAGCTCTAGCCTCATGTTTTCTGAGTGTTCTTTGTAGCCTCATAGACTATTTCTGAGAGGAAGTCTTGCTCCAGGAACAAGTTGCTCAAAAGAGTGATGAAGAGGAAGGGAATAGTCCTGGCAAAGCCATGGTTTGCTGTTCAGCTGAAGAGCAGGCCAGAGGCACCTTCTCAGACCAGCAGAAACCACCTGGCTCTCTTTATGCTGTGTCTGCTGGCAGCTCAACCTTTTTTTTTTTGCCTGTTAGTGCATTGATTTAAACAGGATAAAACCCAATCCAGAGAATTACAATACAACTTAAAAGCACAATGCAAATCTTGTTTATTGGCTCCTCTGACAGAACTCAAGTGCCCTCTCTACTAACTGAATGCAAAATCCTCATTTTTAAGTCCTAATTTCATAGTTCCAGACTTCATTTGTGTCCCCAATTGTTTTTAAAGGTTGAGTTTGTTTTTCCTGAAAAGCTTGAATGCCAATTAGCAGGCAAGCAGAAATATCCCTCAGCTTCCAAATAGCATCATGAAATGCAAGAAGCAGGGAGGAAAGAGGAACTGCAGCTCTGCCAGTGCCTCAGCCTGAGTAACCTTAAACTCAGGTTCACCAGAGATGCACCAGATTAATTGGAGTGATCTAATTTTGGATACAGAGTTCAGAATAAGGCTCTATTTTGAGTTCAGAACTGTTTACTACTACTGATATTTAATCCCTTGGTTGCCAGGGAAAGGAGAAAGAGCAAAGAGAAATGCATCTTGAGGCATCATCAAGACAGGTTTATTTCTCAGGGGGGGAACAACTGGTGACAAGTCCAGCCTATAAAACAGATAAGGAAAGGACTGCATTTTGCCACCAAGCAGGTGGCAAGTTTGGGCTGTGGTAGCACTGCTGGCAAGGCAGGCTGCCCAGAAAAGTCTCCTCCTTTTAAGGCAATCAATATTGTGTCAGAACTGATAACTATATACAGATTGTTTTCTGATTAAAGGTGAATTTAAGCTTTTATTTTCCTATTTGCCCATTCAGTAGGTTGACTACAGATGTTTATTTCAGGGTTTGGTGGGCTGGGGTTTTTGTTGACATTGCTTCTCTGCAAACCTTTTTAAACATGAATATCAGCAATGTGACTGACCTTTGTTTTTTTTTCTTTTAAATAAGATACAAATTAAATCTAAATGTTCATTTAATTTTTTGTTCAGAGAGCTCATACAGAAAATGTGCTTCTTGGGTTTGCTCTTCTTCCTTTTCTGGCAGGAGGCTTTTTGTTCTAAAAGTTAATGTGTATCTAGCAACATGTTAACAGCAAAAAAGGCTCAAACTGAAACACTGATAAGAAAGACTCATATTCTCCCCAGTTCTTCTCCATTTCTTTTACACCAAACACTTCAATCAATATTACAATCATTTGGGATCATTGCCTCAGTTATGGGGCACCCATTAACTGTAACATCTCTTCTTGCATTCTGGCTTTATTCCATAAGTTCCTACAAAGCAATTTTCAATCATGGAAATTGTTTTAAAGCAAGGAATCACAAAGTTAAAACTTTCTCTCTTAGAACTGCTACAAGACCACAAAATTCAACCATCCTGAAAGTCACCAGAAGCCCACAGAATGGCTCTGCTTTGACATCTTTGGAAAGCATTCCCTGGCACACTCCCAAGCAGCTCTCCCTGCAGAAACTGATGTGTACTTTGACACTGAGAGTAACAGAGACAGTTGGATTCTGAACACCTCCTTTTCTCCTCAGGGCAATATTGCCTCATGTTATACACAGCATGAAGTTAAGCTCATGGCCAGTGCAAGTGTATCTCCCAGTCTGGATTCTGAAGGGTGATGGGAAAGACTGTGATAAAATACAGAGGGAGGAAAAAAGAAAAATAGCTGACAAACTAGAAAGATCTTTTCATCCCACAGAGCTTCTAGCTGCTCTACCAGCATGGAACACTGCATTTATTAGTTGTTACTTCACAACTGTTCCTGCAGAACATGCTCTGTGGTAAGGATGCTGGGCAACTGCTAAACCAGTTATTACTCAAAGTCCCTTAGCAGAAACTCTGAAATGCAATGGCAGGGAAATCCTTTAAAGACATAATGGCCTAGTCACTGTATTTTTCTCACACCCTTGCAGGAAGAGCTCTATTTTTCTAATCATGGCCAACCCATGATGTTCAGCTCTGCAGTAATGAGCCTCTAAACATCAGACTGGAAGAGACCACCATACTGCTTGCTACCTGAGTTTTAGAGGGTAAGATCTCTCAACAGACCATGAGCTAGCTGTCTATAGTGAAGAAAAGGACTGTACAAAGCCTTTTCTTTTAGCAGAACCTTTGCTCAACTAAGCATCAAGTTCAAGAAGGAGAAACTTCCAATGACAACAGTGTCTCAATGTTTTTGAGCCATCAGAGGGGGATGCAGTCACCTTTTTCACCAGTAGGGAAAACTTTTACTCATCACTTTACCTTTCTACAACATCTTCTCCATTCCAGCAGGTAGAGCTGTCTCTCATCACCAGGTCTCCATCACACAGCCTTTCAGCTACAGAAGCATAGAAGGTTCTGGATCGCTTCATGTAAGTGATGAACTCTCTGCAAGGCAGGAAGAACACATCAGCAACACAACAGGGCCCTCAGGCTTCAAGCCTCCCCTCCACAAGATAAAGAGTTTAGAACCCTTCCAGAACTTGTCAGCCAAGTTGATTCATTGCTATTTCTAGTGTGTTTCTACTCCTCCATGGCCAGTCTGTCTTAGCCTAGCATTAATCCACATAACTACACACCAAGGAGGTTTTAACCAATCACCTCAACTTCCTAATGCTACCATCCCATCACAGAGCATGCTCTGAGTACCCCAAATATACAACAACAGTGCAGAAAGTCATCTCCCCAAGATGTGGGGGGCTAATTCCTCCCCATCTTCACTAGTCATGTCACATTCTTATTAGGAGGAAATTCCTCTCTCTCATGTCTGGCACCTCTGTCATGAGCAGGGTGTGCCTCCTGCTTTGCTGAATAACCCAAACTCCTGACCAGTGCCAACAGCTCATTTCTGACTGTGTGTATGGAAATATGCCCTGTAGGCAAACTGCTGCCTCTTATCATCTAATTACACCTATCACACACCAAGGTTAAGGCTAAGGTAGCCATAAAATTAAACTGTAAAGAAACAAGTTAAAATTCAGAAGACAACTGAGAGCATTGCAGAAGGAGAAATTGCCTATTGCCACAGCTTTAGAACCTCTCAGTTGGTGTAAGGTGTCCAAGATATTGAGAACTAGACATAGGCCACACAAACTGAGCTAGAGCTGCCACTGAGCTGTCTCTACCTGTCTCAGAAGCCCCACAAAAGCCCCACTGGAAAGGCCAAAGGACTCTGGTTTATACTGGTTTTGCCTGGCATGCTGTAAGGGCACACTGCACTGAAGTGGTGCCTGGGGAGACAGCTGGATGGAGCCTGGTACAAAAATGGGCAGGATTTTGTACTCTTTGGGGAGCAACAGGTGCTTTAAACAACATTCAAGTCCACTGCATGGTATTCACCCCCCTACAAGGTTTAGGCAGTGGTCAACTCTCTCCACAGCTGTCTTTCTGCTTTGCCAAAACCATTTCACCATCCCATTTATCTGCTCTAGATAAAGGAGTCATCTCATGGCCTTAAGGAACTACCTTCCCCTAACAATGCAGGAAATCTGTGATTTTAAGGAAAGAAAAAGGAGGAATTTTGGGGCTTATGATGAGGGAATCAGTGTTTCTACCTCTTGACTACTGACTTAGGAGTGTAAGCACTAAGCATTTAGACAGCAAAGCTAGGTCCAGACTGAAGGCCACCGACCTGACAGAACAGCTGGAACATGCTAACTAGGAAAGGTGACACAGATGCTAAAGACTTTACAGGTTCTAAACTGGAGTTTTGTTTGAGGGAGGAAAAGAGCACCCTCTTAATAGCCCAAAGCTTATCTAACTCAGCTCACCCCAAGAAGCTTAAGCTCCTTTGCACTTCCAGCAGAGTGAGACTCTGCCATTTGACAGCAGCATCCTAGCAAAGGCCAAATTCTGCCTCCAACTCAATCCTCACAAGGGAAAAAAAAAATCCACTTGTCATCAGCATGAAACCAAACACACTAGGTAGAAAATGTACATTTCCCCAGTGCCCCCCAGTATAAAAGCAGTAAGCAAAAGGAAGCCAATTCCAGTAGCTTAAGACTGGAGGTGAGCTCAGTGCAGAGACAAGCAAGTTTGTGACCTGGTTTTCATTCTTACCGAGAGATTTTTTTCAAGCTTCTGGATTTGTCATTCTTGGAAGCTTTCAGAGGCAGAGAGCTGCAACAGGCCAGGGAGAACAAGCATCATTCAGGAAAGGTTGGGGAGGAGGAAGGGAGAAGCAGGAATTCAGGCAAAGGAGGAAAAGGAATGAGAAACAAAAGAGAAAAAAAAGTCACCCATTAATTTGAAGGAAAGGTCATCAAGCACATGCACAGGATCATCACAGAAAACAAACAAGGAGGGAAATTGTCCTGAGGTCTTTCCCAAAGTAGAGATGCAATTAAAATGGCAATGCAACCCTGACAACCATGCAGCTGAGATTGTTCCTCCCCATCCTTTTCACAGAAGAGCACAATTACCAATGCAGCACACAGAGCAAAAGGCTGGAAATAAATGCAGTGGTGCTTAAATGAGCTCTAACTGGTACCAAATGGAAGAACTGTAAATATATCAGGCTGCAGAAGAAAACAATGGCAAACATTTTAGGATGAGCACCATGGGAAGGGGAATACAAATGGGTAGCAGTCATTTCCTGGTAGCATGAATCATTTGCTGTCTGTTAAAGGAATAATGGGAATGCAGATACTTTTTTTGCTGTTCACTTCTGGTCAGACTGCACTACTGAAAACCAAAAATCAACTTTGCAATGCAGGAGAGACAGGCTCTAAGGTTGGACTGGAGGAAAAACTGTGGAAATAACTCTGGTAGTTATTTAGACCAAATGAATTTTGTGGCACTGAGATCCCCCAGTCCCTTAATTACCATTTCACATTGTATTTAACATTAGCCTCATGATGCAATTTTCCACTGACATGATTTGCTAGCAGATTCTGCTCTCTCTCACCCTTGTACTCTCCTGCATAAAGCAATGGCACCAGCTGGAGCAATGCACCTTCACCAATCTCTGTCAAGCCAGCTAGCTCTTACTGCAGAGAGTGAGGAGCACCTTGCAGCAGCTCTCAGGGCACCCAGGTGATGGCAGCTTTGCCATCCTGCTTTCTGGGAGCTACCTGCAGGGCTGGCCACAGCAGAGGATGGACCTGCACTGATCATCGGGACACTGTCACCTGTCACCACCTGAAGCTGGGGTGGGGATTCCAACACAGCCAGTCAAAAAAGGAAAGAAGAACTTCTACCAGGGAAACTCTGGACTTGCTGAAACTTCTGCCTTGGCCAGTAAGAGATGTTTGATTTGTTTCCACAGGAAGTTAACTTACACCTGGCATTAACAATCTGCTTTGTACTAGCAGTTTAATACTCAACTTTTCATCATTTTAATGTGATGTCTGATCCAAGAGACAGCTAATTTTAGATAAAATAGATACCACTGGCTTCAAACATTCTCCCCCAACATTCAAATTTGTTTTATTTTAAGATGTATAAAAGATCCCTAAGTTCACAGTATTAAAAGAGATGCCATTTCAAGGACTGTCTCCTCCTCTTAGGAGCCTAGCATCCTATTATAGCCCTTTGTTAATTGTAGTATTGCTTTATGGACAGATCTGTAACCAGCCTATGTCTAGTGGTTTGAAATAACACATGCAGCAGACATGCTAAAAGGCAGCTACTCAACCCTGCTAGGAGCCCAGACCCTGACCAGAGTAGTCCCTTGCATTCCAATTCAGTGATTCTGTACATGCCATCTGCATTCCCTGGACCATCATATGGTTTCCATCTTCTTGTCACCTCTACTACATCTTACAGGAACCTCCACACTCAAAAGAAAATGACTACAGCAGCAATGCTGCCAGTTTCAGTTCATCTCTTGACTATGATTTGTGGAAGGTTAAAGAAACTGCCAATGACTAATCAAATCTGTACTTTTGAGCTTCATCAGAGGAAAAGGTCTCCTGCAAGATCAGAGAAGACTGATTGAAGTTTCAGTCTCTTACACTACTGTCCCTGACACTTGGGGCTGCAGAACAAAAACATGGGCAGAAATGGAATGCAAGGGAAAACAAAGAAACATGGAAAATCTCCCAAGAACCCTGGAGAGTCAAAGGAGCAGAAAAAAGTTCAGCTCCCACAAAAGAGGATGCAGTTGCCATGTGAACTGAGCCCATGCAGCACTATGCTGTGCAGAAGAGTGGAGGGTGAGGAAGACTACCTCCAGCCAGAAGACCAGGCAGGTAGTGACATCATCTTAAGAGCCCTGCTTTTCAGCTGCCTGAGCAGCCTTGGCTCTACTCAACAGCTGAAGCCAGAGCTTCTCAACTCTCTGGAACAGGAGCTTAATTTTGTACCTGGCCTTGCAAAGGTGGTGATAGCTTTGGAGCAAACACACATATCCAGGTGGAAGCTGTTTGGATTTTGAAGGGCATCTCTAAGCAGGTGCTACAGAAGAAATGAGGCCACTTTATAGTGGTTTCTCCTACAGATGGGCTAACCAGACTGGTGGCTCTCTTGAGCTTGGGAAGGAACAAGCCACAGATTTTCTGTTCCCTTGGGGAGTGCTGGCTCATTCCTTCTTGTTCTCTTTCCTCATTCTAAAGGGCAGGAGTCATGTTCCATACTCCCCTTGAACTAAGGATCATTTGGAGGGATGTCTACCTGAATCCCTGGGTGACCCTGTACCTACACTGACAGACAGCTGATGTTAGTGCTCTCCATTTCCCAGATCACCAGAAGGAATGGCACCAAAAGAGATTCACATGGTTCCTCTCCTAATCTAGATCCCCTCTAGCAGATCTCTCTCACTCTGTGTGCCTCCTACCCAAGCCACTGCAGGAATGCTTTCACCCAGCCACTATCAAATTTTATTACCTCCCATTGCTTTTTATTGCTATCACATGTGATTAAATGACAGCTGATGAACACCACAGGGACACAGCCAACCACCATGTATTCCAGCCTATTTACTGATCCACAATCATTTCCAAGAAGCCAAGTACAAGCTTCATGCCTTCTGTTTTACAGGAAGTTGTGGAACATGTCAAAATCTTCTCCATTTCCAATTCTGGCCTGGCTCCATCACTCTTTTTTGGTGCACAGGCTCTCCACAATACCTAGCAACACTACTTGCAGGAATGTTTTATGCTAATGATGCCAGGTGGCCTCAGTTTAGATTTTTTGGATGAATTTTCAGTGTACAGACCAATTTTGGGAAAGTAGTTTACAGTGCATTAGTTTTAGCATATTTTCTTTTTCCTGTACAGGTCTCACATTTTAAAGAGGTCAATACCCAAATCATTCTAGATGATTGGGAAGGGGAGGGAGCAGATCCTCAGGAGAGGAAGAACTGCTGTCCTGCTATTAAAGACACTGATTCCATAGAATCATCAAGCTCCTTTTGTATCTGTTTAAGAGGTTACCTGTTAATAGCTTGGTAATTCTGCTTTTTTGGTTGCCAGTGAAGTCAATGAGTTACACAGAGGATGGCCTAGGGCTCTGTGTTTTGAAAAGCATATTTCATTAATTGTACTACAAGTGCTCTTTTGGATTATTCCTGCTGAATTTATTAATCTCCCTAATGCTCTTCTCTCTGATTTACATGGTAAATGGATTAGCTCTAAGCACCAGCACAAACTGTTGTGTTTAGGGTTTAAATTACAAAGGGATAAAAATATCACTAGCACTCAAAAAACTTAGCTTGCTGCTCTTGCTTTTATCTTTTAATGCAGCATTTGTTTCACTCATGCAAGCTTAGATGAGAATTAAAATAGAAATGGATAAAAATCTCCTCTTCACAACCTAAAACTCCAGAACACAGGCTATGGCAATTTTAACATTGCTGCCTGGCATCCACCCATCCCACATACAGAGATAGACATGGACTCCCTGGGCAGACTAAATACTGTTCTCAGATTGAGGAGTAAGCCAGAATGATTCCACTGCACTGAAGTTGTTCCAAATTAATGCTGGGGTTCCAGAGAACAAACATGTTAGCCAGAAATACATCACTAGGATTTTATGGTCAGTTAGTTCTGACATCTAACTCATGTAACATGAGTAGGATAGCAAAGACATCCTTCCTTCCTCACTGAAAATCTACCAAAAACCAGGCCAGGAGCTACATGAGGGACAGTGAAACAAAGCCCAGGAGGAGAGGGAGCAAGGCTAGCTATGTCAGGGCCAGCGGCAGTAATTCAACTGTCTAGTGTCTCAGCTGGCATGCAGCTGAAGAACAGAAGCCAAGATAGACACAAAAAGCCTAAACATAAATGCTTCTGCTCTTGCTCTGTTATGTAACAAATCAAGGAGATATACCAAGGGATTTTTGTTACTCTCCAGCCCTGTGAAAGGAGAGACTGACTTTCTGTCAGGGCAATGAATCTCTCCTTTTCACCTCTTCCTCCTCCCACCTCTGCCCCTGGAGAAGCTCAAGCCCTTACAGACCCTCACAGTTGTATTTTAAGTCAATTGACTGAGACTTTGTTGAGGAAAAGCCTTCATCATTTTCACTCCCAGTTTCAGGACATACTGAACACCTTGGTCCTAAGGCACTGCAATACCAGAGAGAGCTGTGTGACTATCAGTGGTGGCAATGGCTGTCTCACACACAGCCAAGGGAACAGAACAGTGGCTCTGGCTTAAACACTGCAGTGCAAGGAACCATCAACACACTGGGAGACAGAGAGTTCATTTCAAAGCAGCTGCTGCTGAGGGTTACCTTCTTTTCTTGGTCAGACTAGTGTGAGCCATGATGAATGTCTGGGGTTCAGCTGCTTCCTTCACTGGCACTATATAGTCTGATGACAGGTTCCCTTCTCGGTGTTTGGGCTGTCCACACACTTTATCAACCTGCAGGAAAGGAAGGGAAAGGAAAACCAGGTCTGAGTGAGGAAACTGATTTACAATTGCCCAAAGGTCTGCTTGTTCCTTGTGGTTGGTGTTTACTGTAAGAGAAAGTGTCTGGGGGAGAGAAAGAAAGGACCTGGAAACTAGAGAAGAATGAACTAGGAGGCAGTGCAAAGAGCCAACAGTCATGGATTTGTCACTGGATACCTGGACCATGGCACACCTGGGAACAGGCTGAAATAGTGACTGAAGTGTTGCCAAACCAAGCTTTTGTTTAGAAACATACCCACAGTTTGAAGGCACACAGACTTTGGTGGAACATCTGCCCTGTGTATAAAGAGCAGAGTCTATCTGCTGTTGGAAGGAGCTTGTAATCAGAAGAGAGCTGAGCCTCCCAGCCTTTAACTAGACAATCTTCCCTTAAAACAAGGAAATGAGCAGAAGTCAACATCAACAAATCACTCCCAGCAAATTCTTCTCTTGGACAAACAGAATGAAAAGAGAATTTCCAGCCCTGGGCATCATCAGTGCCTTGGAACCTGAGCTCAGAACAGTGACACTGCTAAACCATTTGTCCTCACTGCCCTTCCTGAAACTTCTCATAGGGGATTTAACATAAGGCCAGGAGAAAGCAAGCTTGTGTTTATTCTTTGTGCACTGTGGATCTGACACTGCTCCTGCCTCCTGCCACATTTGTTTGCTTGCACCAGCTTTAAGTGACAAAAGAAAGACAAACACCTTCCCTTTCTAATCCACCAATAAGTAATGTGTGATGTTCTCACCTATGCTTACATCCTCAAGCAAACATGAAAAGAAGACAAAGGAAATCCTGCTGTGGGCACAGTACTACCACAGACCTTAATCACACAGAATCCACCATCCCACCCAGCACTGCATTTGGGATCACTTCTTCACTTTTCCATTATAACCAGGCTGAGACAGAGTCTTGCTGCTCTGTGCATTTCACAGCACCTTGAAAACCCTCCTTGAGTCACAACTGGCTTATCTGCTGAATATTTCAGCCCACAGCTGCTTTCAAATCACTCTCTCTGCCCATTGGCACAAGTACAGGACAATTTTCTCTACCTTAGCCCTTCTCCTCCAGGAAAACTGCTGCTGTGTAAAGTGAAGCCATGTTCCTCTGAAACAAACAGGCCAGTGGACCGTGAAATGTGGGAAGCTGTACAGGCATGGCACTTAACATCAATTTGAGCTGGGTAAGTTATGGCCTGGCCCAGTCTTATGTGCTGTGAAGAACCTAGAAGTGTAGCAATTGAATGAGAGCAAACTGGCTGAATCCTGGCAGCTCCCCAGCAGCCAGAGCAGGAGGCAGCTGCCTCTCTCAGCACCATGCACTCTCTATATTATTCTGCTCTCACCAGGGACTAGCACAGCATTGTTTCAAAATACAACTTTCTGAAATCAAATACTTGATTTCAGTCCCTTCTGAAAAGAAATAACAATAAATAGAAAAAAAATAAACCCCAACACTCTGTGCAAATGCAAATATCAACCAAAAGTGCCTTTTGAAGCTCTTGCTTCTGGACAGAGGGTCCAGCACAGCTGAACCACATTCCTGCACAGGATGCTCTCTGTCCTGTGCCCCAGGTTGCCCAGGTCTCCTGCAGGCTGCAGACCCCAATTCCCAGCAGAGGTTTCTGTAAAAATCCATCTTAGATGACATCATGTCATGAAAGTTCATGTCTTCAAATTCCAGGCACCTCAACTCTAGTCACTCTGGATTTAAGACAGTTTTAACCCACTAACACCAGAGGGGTTTGTGGTTCTCCTATACATAAGCAGTGAAGAAACCCAAGGGTTTTGGATTTGCTGTGAGAAGTTTCAAAGAGATTTAGAGTCATCATTTTTGTTACGAATCAACAGTTCAAGCATCCAAATGGAAATACTCACTTTGTTTGGATTTGCATTTTCTGTACCATAGAAATAAAAATGAGCCTTTAAATTGCAGAACTTTCAGTATTTTCTATGCCAAGCCTTAGCTTTGGGGTTTTCTTTTTACCCAGTAACAGCAGCTCCCTGCAGCTCAAACTAAACCACAGAACTTGAAGGAAAAGAAGTATTTCTCAGTGGAAAATTTTAACCAGTTCTAAACCATTCAGAAGAAAGCACCTCAGTAAATTAAAGGGCAAACCATATTTACACTTGTTTCTTGTGCAGGCCTTTTAGTGCCTTTCTTCTCATTAATAGGTTAACACTAGCAATGCTCCAGCCTTTCAACTGTGGCACAGATTTGAATCTGAAGTGAGATAAACAGGATGGAAGATACATGAATGACATTGTCTGTACTATCAGTAGCTCTTCAATGTCTCAGCTGAGATCCAGACTGTGTTTTGCTGGAAAGCAAAACCAAAATACTGTGAGGCAGTCCCTGTCAGTCAGCATCTGACACTCAGAGGCACAGAAAACAAGGGGACACTGCTGCAGAGGCACAGAGGAACTCCTGCAGCATCACAGGAGGGGCCCATGGCAGAGCACAGCTCACTCTGGGCATGGTCAGGGTCGTGGTCTCCTTGTGCAGCTCAGCCCAATGGCTTTTAGCCCACTGGCAGCTCTCCAGGCTGCTTCCACCTGTGCTGCAGGGGCCTGGGCAGTTCCAGCAGGGTCAAGCTGGCAGCTCCTCAGCCTCTTTTCTTCCCACCCCTTCCAGCATGAAGTTTCTTCAAAGCCAACATGGATCATCACATTTGCTTCATCCTCAGCCTCTTCAGGGCAGCAAGGATGGAGAATTTCAGCCCACACCACTGCTCCCAGGGTGTGCACAGCTGGTCTGAAGACATCACATCAATATGGTGGACCCTGAACCTTTGGCTGCAAAGACCAAACTCCCTCCCAAAAGACTGTCTTCTATGGCTTGAGTTATCTCCCTTTGGTGTAGTTGTTTCACATTATGGACAAGTTAAACACAAACCTGATGGGTTTTTTTCCCCCTCTCCCTCTGTGCACTAATTTGGACATCTGACTGAAAGGTTTTTCTGCAGAATAAAATAAACCCCTAAAAAATAAAGGTTGAATTTGACTAGGTAACCTGAGCTGGCAAAGTTGATGGCAAGAATGAGAACACTCATGTACTGAAAAACCATCTTGAACTTCCAGCTAGGACACTGCTGAAAAGTGACTTGTTGCTGTGGAAATGAAAGAGCATGAGGCATGCCATTAAAAATGCTTCCTGGGTCTGCAGCATCTGGGATCCACTGCTACAAATCACCTGTCTGTTAACAACAGTGAGGAACAAGGGGGGCTTCCCTCCCATCCTGAGGGCACTGTCAGTTTAACCCAGAGCTTCTGAATCAAGCCCCAGCACCTAAAGGACAAATAGTGCTCCTGAAATGCCATTTTCCAGATTTATTTCCTTGTGTGTGTGATTCACTGCTTCCAAGTTCTCTCTCAATCTGAAATTGCAGAGTAAATGGTTTTATTTAGCTTTAAACAGAAGCTAACATTTCTCCACTGCCACATGACATCAGAATTTGACACAGGAACAAAACAGACACTGTGAAAGGCAAGAAAGCTGCAAAGAACTGGAGACAGCTATTATGAAATCTAACAAAAACTGGTAGAAACAGAAAAGCCATTGCTCTGGAAATTCAATGTTCAGTACTCTGAAGAGTCAGGAGTCAACATAAGGAATGATTCAGCTCCTTTCTTTCTTTGATTTTTAAACCTAAGAAATAAGCCTCTCAATCTTTAATTGCAAACTGAGAGAAAATCATCCCTCTATCTAAAACACCAGTATGGTCACTCCTGAAGTCTCCCTGATGATATTTAACCAGGTTTTCCTTCTAATGATGAACACCTATAGCTGTTCAGTATTCCTCCTATCTCATCATCATCTGATTCATCAATAATGCTTCACAACTCTAAACACTTTTCTTTGGGTTAAAGCTTTTTCTTTACTTATACACCAATGTTTCTTCCTAAATACCTTTCTAGCAGCCATAGCTACACTCCTCCTGTGAACTTCCTTTTGTAAGGAAATAGCCTCAGCTGTCTATGGATTATTTGACCTCTCTCTATTTGCTCTCCAAAAGAATGACCATTTGCAATTATTGCAAAGGCTTAACAAAAGCAACTGAAAAAATCTCTTCCCAAATCTTTTGAACTCTTGCAGCTTGAGCAACCTTAAACATTTAGGTCATATTTAATATAGCTAATATAATTAAACAAGGGGGAAAATGTCATGCCCTTCTGGATACCAAGAGAATTTTCTCTCTCCAAAGCAGGAGACCTTTGCACTAGTTCAGAGCAGTCAGTTTCTTTGGTTTTCTAATGGGAAGCTTAGTATTTTCAAAGACAAGATTTTTCTACCCATTAGGCTTTGAGTTATGAAAATGCTGACACCTTTTCCAGCAGATTTCCACCCCCTCCAACCTGTGACCCAATTCAGGCTCTGCAAAACACCCAGCAGCTGGGTGAACACCTCTGACAAATGACACTCCTCAGCCCAGACTGCTGGGGGCTGTAGCAGTGTCGGCAGAGTCACACCCCACAACACATGTGCCACAAAGCCACCTGAAATCAGAAGTGGGGTTTGCTGGTTCCAGATGCCATCTTTGAAGTGAGGGAAGCAAGAAACACTGAGCTAGGAAGGGGAAATCAGGTTGGAATTGTCAGACCTGCATGTGCACCACGAGATGTGTTTCCTTTGGCTCAGACACACCCTGCTCACTTGACTACTGACAGCACCAGACACCAACAGATACCTTGTTTCATTTTTTGTTGATCAAGCCACTGAAGTTTATTAGGTAAATACAGAATTTTCTTCTTTGAAGTGGCTGTCACTGCACAGTACTACAGGCACTACTACAGCATTGAGCATTTTGCAGTATTTCCAATGCTCAAGAGATGAGTAGAAGCACATGTGCTGAAAGGTAAGCCAGGGCTTACTGCTCATTGCCATGGTCTGTAGATTACTGAACAGAATCACAGGATGTTAGGAGTTGGAAGGGACCTCAAAAGATCATCCAGTCCAAGTCCACAGCAGGATTCCCTAGACCAGGTCTCACAGGAACAAATCCAGATGGGTTTTGAATCTCTCCAGGGAAGGAGACTCCCCATTCTCTCTGGGCAGTCTGTGCCAATGCTCTGGCACCTCAACTGGGGAAACAGTTTTTCTTGCATTCACATGGCACCTCCTCTGCTTCAGCTTGCAGCCAAAATCTTGTACTCATGAAGAGCCAATGAAGAGAGAACAAGAAAAATCATTAGAAGAGAGAAATAACTTTTGGCTCTGCCTTCTTTTAAATATTCTCTTTCTTATGGAACATGTTACCTATTACAAATGCAGCATTTTCCTGGTAGCAAAGTTCAGCAGTACCTAAACTAAGGGGTTATTTTCCTACAGGAGTATGTGGGATTTCACTTGGGAGGGGAGCATTTTCCTCTCTCTCATCTTGAATCTATTGGACAGATTCATGCAAATTAATTTCCTACAACTCTTCTGCAAATTGGCAGCTAGAGAAGTTCACCACTGCTAGACACTAGAGACTCCTCCCAGGAGAGTGGCATTATGAATTCCTCAGGGGCAGAAAAACCTTCTGTCAGAGCTGACATTTACTTAGCCATCAAAGAAATCAGTTATAGAATTTAAGTCCCTAAGAAGGGAGGCTCTGTGTGTTCTCTGCTGCCTCTGGAAATACCAGGCTTTAATCAAGTGATTTCAATTACATTAATATTTCTAGGTTCAGTTTTGGGATCAAGCTACAAATGGGCCCATAAAAAGAAGAGCTCACATTCTGAGGAAACAGCAAGAAACAAGAGGTATAACCTGACAAATGATGGACAAGCACAAAGATTGAGATACAGATCATCCTGATATTTTCATGGGCTCCTGTTACTCTTAGGGCATACCTCACAATCTTCCTCAAACAACAGAAAACACAACAGGAAAGCAGCCTTGTCTTCCCAAGAATGCAGAGGTAGTGGAGCTCTCACATAACTGACATGGATTAACTGATGCTGAAATTCTTTTCAGCTCCCTAACTTAACCCCATCTATTCCAACAACCTTAAATGCTTTGCTGTGTTACTGTCCTGTGCATAATGTATCACACCTTCAAGTACTGGGGTCAGTTTTGGGCCCCTCCTTCCAAGAAAGACACTGAGGCATTGGAGTGTGTCCAGAGAACGGCAAGGAGGCTGGGGAGGGGTCTGGAGAATAAATCTTCTGAGGAGCAGCTGGGAGAACTGGGGTTGTTTAGTCTGAGGGAGAGGAGGCTCAGGGAAGACCTCATCTCTCTCTGCAACTACCTGAAAGGAGGCTGGAGTGCAACGGGGGCTGGTCTCTTCTCCCAGGTTACCAGTGAGAAGACAAGAGGAAATGGCCTCAAGTTGCACCAGGGGAGGTTCAGGTTGGGCATTAGGAAGAATTTCTTCCCAGCAAGAGTTGTTAGGCTTTGGCCCAGGCTGCCCAGGGCAGTGGTGGAGTCACCATCCCTGGAGGGGTTCAAAACAGAGATGTGGTACTTAGGGCACAGTTCAGTGGCATGGTGGTGATAGGCTGGCAGTTGGATTTGATGATCTTCGAGGTCTCTTCCAACCTTAATGATTCTGTGTGATTCTCTGATCCTGCCCCCTACTCAAAGCCAGGGAAACTCTAACCCCTGTAGAAGCACATGGAAGCCAATAGCTTTGCCTATTTTGTTAGGCTTTTTTAAAACCTTCTTGTTCAACTAGTTCATGTATTTACCCAGTTGAAAAGAGAAGCAGCAATCCTTTATAAACCAAACCAAAACATAAACACCACCAGAGAGGCACTGACAGCTCCCCTCTTCCCTCACAATACCCCCAAGATTCTGGACTAATCTTTGTGGCCTTTGTTAGTTGTGACATTTGTCCTTAGATATTGACAAGCTAGAAAGGTTAAGCTCCATTTTATAATTAATTACAATAACCTAGTATAGAAGGAAAATTCCATTGGGAATCAATCCAAGAGAGTCACTTGAAAAGCTCTCAGAAAAATGAGAGAACTTTAAAGATGGCCTAAGAAGAAAAATCAATTAAAAGATTTTGTTCCCATTTCTCTTTTATCACTTTTCAAATTCATTACAGCACACCCAAATGATATTGCCTGTTATGTGTTGAGTATTTATTCCCATTCTGAAATGGAAGCAATTATCAAAACATTACTGGAATTTCTTTTATCACTGCAAACTTAAAATGTAGATGAGAAAAAACCCTTCCCAGTCTGTTCTTCAAAGGTTCAATAACCCAGTAGAAGAAGGAACTGAGTTTGATCACACATTTTACAAGCACACACACACACACACATTTTGAGAGGAAAACTCTCATGTCCCTTTAGGGCTTCCAACACTAGGCAGGTGTTGTACAGACTAAACACCAAACTGCTACAGTTCCCAGTGCAGATAGAAGACCCTAGCACAGAGCAAAGGTGGTAGCCACCATCATCACCAAGTGGCCCCAGTGCCTGCTGCAGTCCCTCCCCAGCAGCCAGGGCTGGCACACACTACCTACCCCTGCTGGCAGGACCATGGTGAGACTCTTCAGCCCTCTGCAGTGAAAGCAGCCAAGCACCAGCAGCAGGGTTCAGCTGAGCTAGGAAGAAGCATTTTGGGCAGATCCAGTTAGAGATTGCTCTGTCACTGACTGTGCTGGGGGCTGGCAAGCACTAGAAGCAGGGGATAGTGCCCATGATTCAGGCAGTCACCAGCTGGCAAAGGCAAACCTGGACAAGAACTTTTCCTTAGACTCAGGAACCTCCCTAGATAGCTTTAGGCAAAAAATAAGTGTGGCAGTCTTCAATTTACTTTATAAGGAGCTATAAATAAGCCATTTTTGTTCTCAAGTTAACTTAGCAATGTTGATCTGTACTTCTTGAGGATGCCCAAGAGCTCTCTGAGGCAAGATCAGGACCCTTCTCACTAAGAGCTGCTAGTCTGATCACCACCCAGTGACAAAGGAATCACCATGAAGGGCAGGCTACTGACAAAGGGAATGGATTGCTTCTCCCTGAACAGCATCTCCTTTTGGTGTTGCCAGAGATGCAGCACTGGGCAGAGCAGGCCATTAGACTGCTCCAGCTGGGACCTTCTATTCCTCTATGTGTAATTATTGCAACTATAATTACACCAGAATTGCAGGAATGGCTTTGAGGAACTAGCCAAGTTCAAACACTCATTCTTCATCTATGGACCACAGAAATATTAATTCCTAGGAGCCTGAGCCAGATCTGATCCAGGGATAACACAGGCACAATTCTCTGACCATGCAACTCAGCTGCATTGTTGAGTTTAACACTTTCATGGGTGGGCATCAGCACTCAGGGATTAAGGCACAAGCCCAGACAACATAACCCATCACCCTAGCAGGCCTTTTGGGTATACTCCTTCTAACCACAGCTTTCTGCTCAAGGGTTTGCTCTCCAGTCTTCATCTCATGCAAACACAACTGTTTCTTCACAGTCTTCATGTGGCTGCCATTAGTCAGTGCATCCAAAAGAAGGCAATGAACAGTAAACACAGTACAGGTTTCATTTTGGTTACTCCCTGACTTACACTATTTGTTGTCAGTAAATTATTACCTTAATTAGATATCTAATTATGCAAATACACTACATAACTCTTTGTGCTACAGGCTCTCAGGTCATTTTAATTGCTCCTCAAAACCATTGTGTGTGCTGTGTCAGTCCCTTTGCCTCTGCAGGGTGCTTGAAAGCAGGGCTGCATCAGCTGGGGACAAACCTCAGGGTGGTGAAGGGACAGGCAGAATGTCCACAAAGGAGAGAAGGGACCTCAAGGACCTCACAGGCTTGACAGCTCCTGGTCAAAAATCTCCCTTTCCCTGCAGAGAAATAGATTCTAAGACCCAAGTTTCTGGAAAATAGAGAAAACATTCCCTAAGTAAAAGAGTTTCCTCCAAATCTCTGAGGAAAATTGCTTCCACTCCTTTAAAGTGACATCTGAGTGTGGTCAGGGAGGTATTTACAGGGAAGAGAACATCCCTATTAGGGCTGGCTAATGCTGCAAATGGGATCCAGGTTTTAAGGCACAGGAAGAGCCAGGCATACCCTATATATTTAAGGGCACTGATACACCTACCCTGAAAACATTGGCCCAAAATGGTAATCAAGAGCAGGAAAACATCAATTTTCAGCAAATCCTTTTTTAAATCCTTGTAAGATATCTTTCTGTTAGTTATCACTACAAGCATTCAGTTGGCTAGGCAAAATGCCTGACCTCTCTCTTCCCAAAAAACATAGTGAAAGGGATCTACAAAAACATGGAGGAAATCAGAAGGGCACTTTCCCATTGTCCTATCAGCTGAAATAATGCTCTGAAGTCTATTCAATCACTACATAAACATGTCACTAAGTGTCAAGACCTCCAAAGGAGGGGAGAACAGCCTTCACTTTGTATAGAAAAAGAATCTAATCATTAGGAAAGGTTGGCAAACAGATTCATTCTGTTCAGTTTTCAAGAGACACAGAATTTTAGGTCTGATTTGCTGACAGTTGCTATCAAAACCAACAAGTTTTCTTCTGCCTTTTTGTTTTTGAAGACAAGTGTAATTTCAGATGACACTGAAGACTGGAGTTAACTATTCCAGACCTGCAGCAATAGCATGGAGTACAATTCCCAGGGCCAGCAGCAGCCACCCTTGCATAAAGCATTTAGCAGGCATTTTTCATGTTGAGACAAGTACAATCACATACAGCAAAGGCTAAGACTTCTCTCCTCTGGAAATCACTTCTAATGCACCAGGGATGAACATGTCAGCCACTTCTAGCAGTACCAAAAGAGCTGGGTTTCTCCCTTTACCTCAGGCAGATGTTGTTAGGAGGAGGAGGAGACTGGGACCCTGCACAGCTCTTCTCTCCCAACCCCAATCAATCTGTGCTTCTGAGAATTCACTTGATTTCCTTTGTGACTTCTGGTAAGTCACCTAAAAGGAAACCCCCCCTCCCTCCTCCTCCCAAAAAGGCACTGAGGAGTAGGAAATTTAAAACTTGGATGTTCCAAACACCATTCTAATGGGGATCCAGGGAGCCAAATCACTATCATTCAATACACACTATGAGCAACTCACAAGGAAACTGATTTTTAGGAGGGAAAATAACTCAGTTAAATTCAGAACAACAACTAAAACACCCACAAAGTGAAACAAAATACTATCAAAAAGCACAATGAAGTTGCCCATCAAAACTTGCCAGTCAATAGTACAGCACAGCCTCCATAGGACACTATCATGCTCCTGGGAAGTACCCTGCACACTTCTTGCTACAGTCCTGAGTGGTATTTATCACCACTGCAGCTTTCCCTTCTTAAAGCCCTCACCTCACTGCAGGCAGTAGCTTCTTTATTTTCATCTCCATTGTTCAGCTAAGGAGACTAAGGCAAAAAAAGATTAACAAATCTGAGAAAAACATGGAGGAAAGGCTTGGAACTGATCAACCCCTGATGACCAAATTAGTTCCCTGACAATTAAATCACATTCTGAGTTCCAAAGCTCTGCCAAAGTGCCTGCATGATTAGATATCTGCCTACCTAAAACTATCAGATTTGCAGAACTGGGCTGCAAATCTCACAAGAGCATGGTCTCACAAACATCCCAGTGGATCCAGGGCTGCCTCTGCAGACCCAAACATGCAGACAACCCAGGCATGATGCACCCAGTTAATAGCCAAGACCACCCAGCAGCCCAGCATAGCAACAGGAGTTGGCAAGCATGAATGCAACCCAACTTATTGTTCAAGGCTGTAATTAAACTGCCCTGAATACACAAACTTGTTTCATTCAGTAATTGTTGCCTAAAATAGGAACTGGAAGCAGTTGATTTGAGCTAGGTGGGCTGTGCTCATCTGCTTTTCAGAACATGTACCCAAGGTTTTCATTAATAACATTCATTTCTTTCCTTCCTTCAGTGCACTAGAGAAGAGTTTAATTTCCCTCCTTCTCCAGCCTCAAGAAAGCACCAGTGGCTCAAACTGAAGCTACATCAAGCCACTGGCCCTTTCCATTCATGTGCCAAGAGACACTGCCCTCAAAAAGCAGGCCCACAACAATGTCAAACACAGGAAAAGGAAAAAGTAGTTTACTGGTTAGATTCCTTAACTTGAATCCCAATCTCTCTTCCCTGGCTCTGCAGCCAGAGCTGCTGAACTGCCACTCTCAGTCAGATGGCAGCAGGCTCACACTTGTGGCACGGGCAGAGCAGCATCTGCACCTCCCCCAGAGACAGCACACTGCTGCCACATCCTGCACACACCTGCCCCTGCAGTCTTGGACCCTGCTACTAAACAGGTGCCACAGGGATCAGGCTGCAAAAGGACCTGCCCTTCCAACCAGGGTGAATGCCCTTGGAGCAGCAGCCCTGTCCCACCACCTCTCCCCTTGCCAGGAGGTTCCATCTGTGCCCATGCCCCTCACACACCCCCCTCCTCCTTCCATAGCAGCACTCAACTCAAGCAGCTGTAACTGCAGTTTCAATCTCTTAAGTAACTTGCCTGTGAACTGACAGTTTTGGGAAGCCCTAATTTCTCTTCCTTTTCTTCACAGCATCTCCACATTCACCTAAATAGTCATCTCCAGAGGCTTCATGCAGAACACAGGAGAGAAAGCAGTTATTTCACTCCTACATCCTGGTGCCCACAGCTCAGCTTTCTTCCTTTGACCTCCTTATTTAAGTAGAAACACTATAATATTGACCTAAAAAAGCACCCAGCAAGGTTTTATCTTGCAAATTCTGGGATAAATGTTCCCAAATTTAACAAATAAATCAGGCAAAAAGCTCAATCTTCAGCACCTACTGGGATAAAACCCAAAGTCCTTCAGCCACAGTTATACACACAAATATATATATATATATATATATTCATACACACAACTTCAGCACAACAAAATTTTCTAGACAGGCCATAAGATAATGGGGATCAGGACCAAAATCTCATATTTTCATAACCATTTAAAAACCCCTTCAAATTAAAACCTTTGCAACCTAATAAAAGCCATGGGAGGTTAAAAAGTAAAAGTGGCTTGTTTCTCAACCAGGTCTTAATATCATGTGCCTGTAAAAAAAAATGAAACAAAAAGAGGTAAATGAAAAGCATGCTGATTCTTGTTATTCTTTGAGTTAGGCCATGCCCTTGGGTAGTGTATGAAACCCCAGCAATGCAAAATATGAAAGTAATAAACATACAATTGCTCAGAACTTGATAATGATCTCTGTGAAACAAAAATCTGAGGATTTGGGGGAGGCTTTGATGATTCTGAACATGGAATTAAGCTGAATGTATTTTAAATTAAAGCTAAAATCAAAACAGCTGCTGGAAAACATGCATGACCAAATTCTTCATCCCAACATGTGCTGCTTTTGGCTATTTCCTTTTAGATTTTCAAACTTCCCTGGCAATCTGTATATTCAACTCCAGGATGAAGCAAAGTGCAGTAGCTGCTGTTGGCACCCAGTAAAGCCAACCTAATTTTATAGCTGTTTGTCTAACAAGTCAGAACCACTGCTATTTCCAGCCAATAAATTTCTTCACTGTGGTAACTCCAATTCTATGTGCAATGGGGCCTAAGAGATACCCAGTCATCCCTTAGGGTCATGAAGTTCCCCCTCCTGCTCTGCTGGCAGCCCTCAAAGCCTAATCCTAGAGCAAAAAAAGCCAGGCAGCCACTTCATTCTCTAAAGAGTTAATGTGAAGACCAAAACAAGCTGCATTCCTAACCCAAATTTTCCTGCATGAAAAATACTTACTCCATTAAGAAAAAAGGATTTAAACTGCTTGAGAAACAGGGGAATAAGAGAGGAGAAAGACACAGGAGAAGAACTGACTTGGGTTGCTGCTACATAGGAAAGAGATTGTCCCATCATGGCAAGCCAGAGGGCAAACTGAGCAGGAAGGTATAGATTGCACTTCCCCTTGGGACTGAGTTACCAACCTAAAGATCTCCATGACACAGAGGAAATGCCCTAACCAAAGACAACTTTGAAACACCATTGATTTGGGAATCTGATCTCCTATTTGCAGTTCTACAAGATTCTGTGGCCATTCAAGAGGGATACAAAGCACAGGGCAGGTTCTGCAGCACTCTGAACTGAAAAAGCTTTCATACTTGGGATGATTTTGCAGCTAGCCCAAACCTGTAACCCCTGGACATGCACAGTTCCCTTTGTGCTTGGCAGCATGAGAGTAAAAACCTAAGCAATTGAGTCCACTGTGCTGGTCTAAAAACAGTGGTCATCCAATAGTCACTTGGCTTTAAAACTTGGAGGTTTAAATGAAAAAGCCTAGGTCCTAAAAAAGTTCATTCCTGTGAAATTGCTTCTTTCTTTGCTTTAATCTCCCTGTAGTACCTGCATGGATCTGAAAACTTCTCAGAGCAAAAAGACAGATGTTTTCATTAGCCTAAAAACTCAAGGCCCATTCCAACTGCCAAAAGAAGGCAATATTAACTCTACCTAAGCACCAGGAGATAAGAGTTTTGAAAGAGCTACCCAGAAATCTGAAACATAATGAAATGTGGACAGGGGAAAAAATAAATCCATGAAATAGTTTTATGCATTCTGGAAAAGCACCAAACCAAGACAAAAACCAGCCCAGTCCACAGGCTACAGTGTTGATAACACCTTCCAGGACAAAAAAAAAAAATAAGCTTGCATTGTTCTTTCTGCAAGGCAGAATTCTCAAGGGTTTCATGCAAGCAAGAAGCTGTCCATGACAGACATGGCACTTAATACAGGACTAGAGATGAACTGGAGCTTGCTTTGCTCATAAGCCTCAAAAGAGTGAATACTCCATCTCCAACAGCTGCCTGCCTCCAGCTCACTTGGCTACTACAAGAGGCTGAGTTGGGATTGATACAACTCCAGAGTTTCAGATTTGCTCCTTCCTGACCCATGAAGCACTCACTTCACTCTTCATTCTCCAGACACCTTGACTAGTTGGAGGGACCTACTGGCCACAAACTGCCTGCCACAAGGTCTGGCTCTCTGCAAGTATCAGGCTATTTAAGGGAGCAACTATACAGCTGAGAGAGTCTAAAGGAAAGCCATGGAAAAGGTCAGAAATCTACAGAATTTAACAAATAAAGGCTGAAGAAGCTGGCACCAGTCAGCAAGAAGAAAAGATGATCCCTTCAGAACCTTGAAATATGCAAAAATGTGCCTCATGTAAGAATAATCTATTCTCTATCTGCTTACATGAGATCCCTACAGGTAATAACAAGTTGCAAGGAAGATTTCAGTTAGAAACTGAGAAACTTTCTTACAGTAATAACAGAAAAACCTTGACAAGACTGTGTGGGGACATCATAGCACCTCCTTCACTAGAGGCCTTAGAGTTTAAACAACATCTGTTAGCAATGTCTTCAAGATAATGCTTCTCTCCTCAGGCAGGGGATGGGTTACATGACATGCAGCAGTCCCTCTGCCAACCCTATTCCTGGAGAGTATTTATCTGCTGCTGAGATGAAGCATTTTGCATTAAACCTTGGCAAAGAAGATAACACTGAATACCTGGGTGAAATCATAGCACAGTCATGTCAGTCCATGAGCCCCTAGCAGGATGCCATTCCAATGAGACCCAATCTCTCTGGTAAGAGGTCTCTGCCTCCCTCCTGAACCCTCGGAGGCCAAGGATTTCTTTGCCAGATGGCAACTACTCAAGACCAGTGCTCTCAACCCTCCCAAAGGCATGTGCTTTCTGGGCATTGTTTCTCTCTGCACTTCATGCATTTGTAGTTACAAAGACACTGTTGGGCTCCACTGTCACTTGCCCACTGCTCTTCATAAGGATACAGCTCAAGAATTCAATTTTAATTGAAATTAATTTGGAAGGCAAACAGCACAACAGGTTAATTTTGAAGAATCAGACTGATTGTTATTTTTAACTTGGAAAGGGAGAAAACATGACAGTCCAAAATTCAGAAGTGCCATCAGCCACCAGTTTTCACCAATGCTCTTTCTATTCACACCCTTGTGGCTGTGGACATTGTGACTGGCATGAATGGAAGATGTTCTCTCCAGGCACCAAATCCCCCAGCAGCAGCATGCTTTGAACAAGAGCAGGGGGCTTCAGGACTTGCCACTATTAATTATTCTGTGTGAAAAGAAGTGAAGCTTGCCTCATTTGAGAAACATTTCCCAAATATCTCTTTTTAAACAACCCAAGGCAAAAGAAAAGTTGAAAAAGGCATGGTTTAAAATTAACATTTCAAACACAGACAAAATAAATTGGGAGGGGGATGAGGTGGGAAGAGGATGAAGCTGGAGGACAACCAGTTTTGCAAACAGAAGTCACAAAATTCAAGCACACACAGTGTTCAATAAGGAGCACACATGTCATTCAGGCTGCATCAACCTTGACTTTACTCCTGATCTTCCTGAGCAGCATTAAAATTGCCCCTTTGCCACTAACTGGAGACTGGGCATTGAAACAAATACTTTCCAAATATGGATAGATAAATCCACTCTCAACCTGTGGAGGGGCTAAGTTCTACTAAGACAACAGCTGACACTCTCTCCATTCCTGTCATCCATGCCTTTGACCTTTGCCAACTAACAGAGACAGGGAACTACTGGAGACTCTCCAGTGGAGGTTACAAAGATTCTGAGGGGGCTGGAGTGTCCCTCTGACAAGAAGAGGTTGACAGCCTTAGGGCTGGTTAGCCTGAAGAAGAAGAATGCCGAAAGGAGATCTTCTCAAAGCTTCTCAATATCTATAGGACAAGAGAGGAAAGAAAAGAGGGCCAGACTCTTCTCAGTGGTGCCCAGTGATAGAACACAAGGGGCAAGGGGTGCAGACAAACACAGGGGCTTCCATCTGAACCCGAGGAAACACTTTTCTCACACAGAGAATTATCAAGGTTGGAAGAGACCTCCAAGATCATCAAGTTCAACCACCAACCTATATCCCCATCATCTTAAACCATGTTCATTCTCCTGGGAGGGTACAGAGCCCTGGCCCAGGCTGCCCAGAGAGGTTATGGAGTCTCCTTCTCTGGAGAGATTCCAAAGGCACCTGGATGTGATCCTGGGTGACCCTGCTTTAGCAGGGGGGTTGCACTAGAGGTGCCTTCCAACCCCTGTCCTTCTAGGATTCTGTAAATATCAAAATGACTGTATACTGCATAATCTTAATGTAGCCAGGATTGGAGTTCACTCCCAATGAAGACAGACATTTGACTAAGCTCCCTCCCTTGAGCCCCTTGCAAGCACATGGAGATTATCCAGCTCAGCTGAAATGCCACAGCAAATCCTACCCTGTCTTCTCAACAGTTCACTATGGGCATTTTATTCCCATTTCATTATCAGCATATATTTACTAAATAAATTCTAAATGATGTCAAGGTTGTCAGGAATCTGACCTTGGAACTGAAAGACTGCAAACTCTCCTAAAACAGTGAGCAAGGCAGTTTTAGGTAGGAAAATGGGCAGGAGCACAATAGCAGCCATTTCACTATGTTTTATTATGGCCATTTGATGTTGTTCTTGAGGGGAAAAAAGATGAAACATTGCAGGAAATGAACATGAGGAGCTCTGCTTTTTCAACCTAAGAGGGACTTGATTTCTCTTCAAATACCTTGTTCAGAACAGTTCAATCACCTCTTCTCAAGTATAGGGACATAGCATCTATTTGGCAACAGAGAATTTAGAAAAGCCACAGAAAAGTCAAACTAATTAGTTACAGAAAAGTATGTTTGATGTCACATCAAAATACCCCAGCAAACATCCTCCCCATGGAGCCCAGCATTGGAGTTTACCAGATTTAGCTCTTAATTCATTATTTGGAGCAGACTTGGGATCTAATTTCAGTTTACTAGTTATAAATATGACACCAATTTCCAACTTACTACTTAAACAGGATACATAGACACTTCCAGCACATCACTATCACACTTCAGACCTACTGCTTTCTTTAGATGTGTTTGAATTAGATCCAAAATAGAGAAAAAAAGGTTTTTAAACAATTTTACATCTCTACTTTGTAGTAAACTATATTAATATGGTCTTGCACAACTATGTTCAGAGAACTTCTGAATTTACACTGCACTATCAAGCAAGTTACTAGACCAATCTGTGTTTGGATATTCCCAGTCCATAATTTGGAGTGTGGACTGCACTGTAACAACATGTTTGGGCAGAAGAACACGAACTGCACACTCACAACAAGTAAATGAGATGGATATAGAAAAATGTATTAGTTACTATGACTTGGAAGCTGAAGAAACTTTCAGCCACCCAAAAAGCATGGCAAGGAAAAGGAAGAAAAGGATATTTTACTATGCAAATCTCAGCATTTTTTCTTCTTCTCCAAAGAGTGTTAGCTCCCTAAGTAAGTCACCATTGATAGACCTGTCCTTGGCAGAAAATACATGTCTTATTTAACAGGATGAAAAGTTTGTTACTTCAGCTCCAGAAGATTTAAGAGTTTCCAAACACTGTAAGTGGCAGAAGCACTTCTTCAGAGAGGTAGCTCTCCTCAAAGGTATAACCTTACCCTTTCCAACAGGGGCCTGCTCAAAGAATTTATTTGTGAAAGGCTAATCTTCTGCAGTTGGAACTTTCTCACCAAGCTCCCTCCTCATTGCTATGCAGGGTGGGAGGTAAGTCTGCTTGCAATGCCAACCATGTCTCCCAATCAGAGCTACCTCTTTGTTCCACTTATTTTCTTTGCCCCTTTTTTCATCACAAGCCACCTCCCCCCAAAAATAAATACATACTTCTGTACTTTTGAAGCCTGGGTCTCTTTTAGATCATTCACTTCTAAGCTGGTTCAAAAGAGGCAAGTTTCATCACTGTATGGAAAGCCAGTCAGGACTTTTTGCAGGAGACAGGAGCCCATGACCTTCACTTTGTCACCTCTACTGTGTGAATGCTAGCCAGATGGCAATGTCACCTGAGATCCTGTACCACCAAATCATACCAGGGGCCAAAATTCCAGCCCAGGAGGCTGATTTTCATTACTTGTAAACACCACCAGAAGAGCACAAATCAGACAGTAAATCAGTTTCAGGAAGAGGAATAGACCAGAGCAGCAATCAGCACTAGTGATGGATGTAAACACACTGAGGAGATCAAAGAGAGATTGAGGACTAGAGTTCTCATTTCACTTCATGGAAAAGAAATCTTGCTTGGGGAACAAGTATCTGTAACTAACACCACACACACACACAGGGTGTGTTCACTAAACATTAGAAATGCCTCCAAACCCATAAAACACACATGCAAGCACTCAAGAGTGCAGAACACATAGAAGCCATGATCTCTGAAGAAAAAGCACAAAGACAAGTATAGAAATTTAGAAAACCTTATTAAACAGACACTAGTGATGTATCAAGACTGAAGCTTCAAAGCAATCTTAAGCACAAAACCCAGAAATCAATCTAAAATTCATCTTCAAATGTGTGGCTGGTTCCTCTTTTTTACTCAATGCTCTGTATTATATTTTCAAAGTATTAAAAACAAATCTTGGTAAGATTGTTTACTGTAGGAACAGCACTGGGGAATTTGGTAAAGACAAAAAAAATCAGTCTTTTTGTTAGCCAAGCCACAAAGCATCTACAGAGCCTAATTCATCATGAAAATGCCAGGCTGCCTGACAGCTGACTGACAGAGCAGCCCTTTGCTCACTCCCTCTCCCCTTACAGAGGAGCCCCTTGGACAGGACATGTCTGTTCCTCCTGGACAGAACAAGTCATGTGCAGAGTGGGCACACACAAGAGCTGAGCTCAGGAAACAGAGGATGGCTTGAGCACAAAAGCCTTCATGTGAAGCTGGGAGTTTGCTGGGTGGAGAAAACTTTCCTGCCTGGTGCAAGGGAACATTTCCACACATCTCCCTGGGAAGGGGAACGATTGCTGTGCTCTCCAGGCCTGCAGCCCCTGTGCAAAGCACCAGGCACTTGCCCAGGTGACCTCAGAGGTCTGCTGTCCCCAGAAACCCTGATGCTGCCACCTGGGCACCAGACAAGCAAGTCCTGGCTGTGGCACAACTGCAGAGCAACCCACATCCTCCTCCCCCGTGTGCAGTGTCAAGGACGAGGGGTTCAGCTTTTCCAAGTGCCAGTCAATCTGCTACTTGCTTTAAAATTAAGCCTGTGCTTAAGTGTTTCATGGGACTGGGGCCAGAATACTCAGTTTCTTGTAGAACTGAGCCCTATGTTTTTATATCCATAATGCTAGCTCAGTCTTTCTGCCAAGCAAACCTCTTTTCCCTGAATTTTGTTTGTTTTGCAGGATTGAGCTCAGCAAGGGGTGAGGGTTAACCTAAAGGACACTGGTCTGGTTGCCATGTATGCTGAAGGCACTTTCTAGTGAAAGGCAGCCATATAAAATATGCTCACTTTATTGGTCCTTTAACTCTGCAATGGACAAGCAGAGCAGCACTGGGATTATGTGAAAGCAAGGTTCTCCCATGCAATCTGCAAAAGAACAGATATGTAAATGAAAAAGTAAAGGGAAATAATACCAAGTATAAGTGGCACTGGGTAGTTTATGCTTTCAAGAAAGGCAATGAAGCTGGTGAAGGGTGGAGAGCATGGTGTTATGAGGAGCAGCTGAGGGAACTGGAGTTGTTTGGCCTTAAAGAGGCTCAGGGGAGACTTTCTCACTCTCCACAGCTCCCTGAAAGGGGCTTGTAGATCGGTGGGGGTTGGTCTCCCAAGCAACAAGTGACAGGAAGAGAGGAAATGGCCTCAAGTTGTGCCAAGGGAGGTTTAGGTTGGACATTAGGAAAAGTTTCTACACTGAAAGAGTGGTCAAGCATGGGCACAGGCTGCCCAGAGACATGGTGGTATCACAGTCCCTGGAAGTGTTCAAAAACCACGTAGATGTGGTGCTCAGGGCCATGGTTTAGAGGTGACTTGGCAGTATTTGGTTAACAGTTGGTCTCAATGATCTCAGATCTGTTCCAACCTTAACCATCCTGTGATTCTAAGACACATTTTCTCTTCATGTTTTAAAATCTAAAACTTTATAAGACAAGAAAAAGGAAAATAAGGAAGGGAGTACTTGGAAAAATACTTCAGAAGCAAGTGCCAAAAAAACCCCACCCTCCAAATCACTCCAAAAACCCAGACATTACCCTACTAATCATTACCAATGTGTTGCTGAGAAACAACCCAAAAATCACCCTAAACTTTTATACCATCCAGAACAGTTTTCCAGTTCTTAGCAGAACACACAGGCTGATCTCCTTCCCCACCACCTCCTCAGACTTCTCCTCCCATGTCACCATGATTCCAAAGGTCAGTCTCATTCTCTCAGGCTTCAGTTAGACTGAATCTTTCTTTTTAGACTGAATCTTTCACTTTTCCCTAAGAAGCTGAGATGGGACAATAACAGATCCTCACTCATCTTTTCCTCCTCTCCCTTTCACTTTCCCTTAGTAGTTTTGACTTCTGCTTTGGTTCTGCATCTTCAGTATTGAGCTTGTTGTAAACTAACTAAATCACAATTGCACTGCAGTATTAAGCAGTTACAAAATCAGCAGTTCCCAAAAATGCAGAGAAGCACCACAGAATTTATAAGCTAGAGGTAAGAAGGAAAAAGATTCTTTAGAGATGACACCCAACTACCAAGACCAGAAAGTGCAAGTACAGTTTATAGAAATGCAAAAGCTAGAGTGATGGCACTGCTCTGTCCTCCACTGGAAGTCAGACTGTCAAAGGTAATTCCATGGACTAAAGAGGAGGATATAACAAGAGTATAGAGAAATACAAGAGAAATTAACTGTTTCCTGCTCATGTGACACCAACTCTCCATAAATACTATTCCAGTCCATTAGATAAGTAAGACAAACCAAAAAAAATATAGCTGATCCTTCCACTAGACTAGATGCCTCTTGGGATCTCTTCCAGCTTCAGCATCATGTGATTCCACCTAATAAATTCTGCATTAACTATGGAAAACATCCAGCTTCCAACCCAGCATGAACTGCATGAGGACAAAACATCTGAGAACTAAGAAAGCAAAAGAAAAACCTAACACACACCAACAAAAAACCCCACAGCAAACCAGTTTCACACTTTTTCATACTGAAAAAACAGGTCTGCTATTTTCAGTCCTGCTGGTCCATCCCAGATCCCACTGGAGACATTGGAGTAGATTTTATATACAAGCCAAATACTGAGTGAGAAGCTCCAATGTGAACAACCTCCCCTAAAGTCTGTGGCTCCTTTTCCAGGCACCAAATCCTTTGGCAACACAAACCTACTAAGATAACTCCAAGGAGAAAGCAGCTGGCTTCTCTTGCTGCAAAAAGCTGCAAAGGACAAAACTGAGATCAGGACACATGTTTATTTCTGAATATAAAGGAGTTAGGTCTGGTATAACCACCCAAATACTTAGGCAACACTGATTTGTGAGGCACAAGAGCCATTCCTGGAGTGGATCAGCAGGGCTGGGGTGTCAGCAGTTTCTCTCCTTGGCAAACCTCACTGTGTAATACTGTTTCTTTGTGCTTCATGTAGGAACTGGCAATTTGATTATAATATTTCAAGGGGCTGAAAGCACATGAAGATGAAGTGCACAGAGCAAACCCTCAGCTGACAGGAACTGGCATTGCAGTGTTGAACAAGCTCAGAAGACTTCTACTCCCAAGGATCTGGCCCACAGCAGGTACACATCCACTGACATGAGCTTCTCTCCCAAAAGATTAAAGCTTCAAAGATAAACTGAAGGAGATTTCAGCTTAACTTACCCTGAAAAACTTAGCTGCTGACTTCCCTCTTCATTTTCATACAACTTCTCTGGAGTCTGATGTCAAAAAAGTATAATTACACTGCCCAGCAGTGCTGAAAAACTGTCATAGGTTGATATGCAGTGGGGAGGAATAGGAAAAGGCTTTGTAAGGGATTACATTTCTTATGAGTTGGACATCCTGGGTCACAAACTGTAGTCTCAAAATGGAATTGGGGCCTGATGATGTATTTTGATAGCTAACTATGATGAACTTTTTACTTTCAGGTAAAACCTCCAGGTTCCTGATTCTTTAAGCCTTTTCAATGAAGCTGTAACAACTGATGATCATTTTCTGTCTCCATCTTCCCCTGGCACTCCAAAAGCCAGAATTTTTCAGGCTTCCTCCAAAGCCACTGCCACTTTGTCTCCTAAACTATTTAAACACTTGGGCTTCATGGCTTTTTCTCAAAGCCTGAACTATGGCACATCATGAAGCAACCAGCTCTCACACTGTGAAACATCTGACAGGTCAGGACACCTTTTTAGGGGTTTTTTTTCCCCCCCACACACTGAATCTAAGCTATTCAGAAGAAAACCCAAACTTACTCAAAGCAAGGAAAGATGGAAGAAATAACACACATCTTTACCTGGAGCTTGAAGAGACAAGTTAAGCCTCCAAGCTGGTTGTTGCAGGACCCTGCAGCACTGTTGGCAAGGCATTCCAACAGCTAAAAGATGAGCAGGGACATGCAGAGAAGTACCTAGAGGTTAAGAGACTAGCATCCAAATGCCTTGGTGACAACAGTGGGAGTGGAGCTTATTCAGAGACAAATCACTTTGAAAGAGCCCATGCTGTAAGATTCTGTGTAATTCAGGTTTGATACTCACAGAAAGGTACCATTGGTAAAGGGACACTTTGGCTGTGGGGTTTGTTTGGGTTGGTTTTGGGGTTGGTTGGTTTTTTTTTCCCCCTCCTCTCCAAAATCTAAACTATGCTAAATGCAAAAGCAGCAAAAAGCTTTCAGAACTGATCATAAAAAATGAAGTCAATCTGGGAACATTTATGGTTTCAACTGGCAACCAAAGAGTTAAAGGGGGAAAAAAAGGGGAGGAAAAAAAGCCTTAAAAGGCTCAAGAGAATTAGCTGTTGCTAAAACAATTTTATGGTCCTTTCCACTTCACTGGAGGTAGTTTGTATGGCTGACTGGAATCTATTCAATGCTGTCAAACATCTAACACTCCCATAGCTAGATGCCTCACAATGAATAACAAGCAGTCTAGCTGCCAATATGCTAGAGCTGCATTTTTCACCAGGGCCTGGACCCCAACCCAGCAACACTCTAACTTCATTGTGTGATGCCTTGTTAATTTCTAAGCCCAAAATTAACCACAACAAACAGAAGTGCCAACATTCCACAGCAGCACAGCTACAAAATCCATCATCTTTAAGAAACCACAGCACAGAGAGTCAGCTTCATCAAATAACCTGCACATCTAATTTGCCTTTTGGAGTTTAAATTGATTTTCTACTAGAAACTAAACACCCAACTGCAGGAGATGACTTATAGAAGCTAGGGAGGCTTACAATAGGTGCCCAGACTAGAAGAAGAAAAGAAAGATGTAGAAAGAATGACTGAAGTGTACACAACTCTTGTTGAAACACTAAGCACATCAGCTGTCATGCTGAGCATCATCATTTCCATAAATATTACCCCAACCATTGACTGTCTTGATCAGCATTGTGCAAAAGCCTGGCCTCTCACCACATTTCCATCCTTCATCTTTCAGCTGCACTAATGGGGAAGTGCTGACCCCAGAAGCATATTCCAAGTCAGGCAGAGAGCACTCACTGCCAACACTGTCTCTCTGAAATGATAACTGTGCTATCTTGGCAGCTTTCTCATTACAGCTCTGCTAGGACTCCTGCTCCTGTAGCTCATACCCTGACATCAGCTCCACATGCACACATCCTCCCCTTCATACAGCAAGGAGTTGAGGTCACACAGGACACAGACAGGATGACTTAGGGTTATCTTCAGCATTTTCAGCTTCAGGGTGAAAGGGAGCATCACTCTGACCACCTATTTTCTGCAGGTTGACTTTGCTTTTCATTATTACTTTAATAAAATTACACTTGGCTGGAACTGATTCTCTAGGAAGCAAAAAAGGTGCTGAAAAACTTTAGAGCCTCAGCTTGGCAAACAAAATGAAGCAAAGGAGCTGTTTTGAGAAGGTGACATGGTGCAGCTACAGAGTCCTCTGAGAAAAACTGAACTCCAATCAATAGAGCTAACAAGCTGATTCTAAATCAAATAGATGCTCCATAAATTAGCCTTTCAGAACAGAGCTGATTATCCACACCCTAAAAGAGATGCAGCTTCATTTGAAGGAGGGAAGAAAAGCAGGGTGTTGTAGATATTAGTGTGCACATACTCATGTGTGTGCTGGTGTCAGTCTTTACAGCACTTCACTTTTAGGTCTGTATTCAGAATTAGTATCAATGGTGTATCCTTGGTTATGAGAAAGAAAAAGACATCAATGAAGTCAAAAACTGTCCTTGCTAGAAATCTATCACCTCTTTTACTTCTTTTCCCTGACTGAAGATGGTGGCCATAATGCAGTATGAATAATCAATTTTTTACTACACTGTTTAGGCCTCTTGCTCTGAAAGCAGGTTACTATTTCCCTGCCTTTGTATTTAACCTGCTATCCTTCTTCCTCTCTGCATTGGGCTCACTTCCTGGCTGTACAGAATACATGTGCCTGTGTAACTTAGAAGAAAGCCCAGAATCATGCAGAATTCCAGCTGTTCTGACCTAGCAGGCATGCAATACCTCCTGAAAACACTCACCTGTATACTAGCCTAACAGCATTTCTGGAACCACAAACACAAATACCTAAATACCTGGCAGGTTTTCCACACACACTTTGGCAATCAGACTAGGTCAAACAAATTTATCTTGATTGTAAACAGGGAATAAAAGAGAAAAGAAGACTGGTGATGTGATCCCTCTCAAAGACAGAAGGTAGCAGCCTCAAACCACTGTTATTCCCAAAACTTAAACACAGCAGTTAACTACAAGTGGTTAATGAGATTCAGGGCTGCTCTGGGATCAAAGGCTGGTAGAAAGCTCCATTCACCAACTCCACTGATAGGATGCTTAAGGGAAAACTTTCAGATCACAGGTTTAGACAAAATACATGATCTAGGGAATGGAAAGCACAACTTGAATACTTCTCCACCTAGGCAGAAAAGAGCTTTTTCTCTCACTACAGATTAGTGACTTGCTAACAGAGTGGTTAAGGACTAGAAGCAAGTCAGCAGTCAGTGGGGAGGTAAGATGTGACTCACCATGGAATGCCTTTGGGTGAGAAGAGACATCCAAATGAATGAGAACTTCTGCAAAAGCAATCTTTAGGTTACACAAGTCACCTAAACCCAAACCCTTAACTATGTGTTTAGTCAAAACACATGACAGCTGGCTAACACCCAAGCAAACATCTCTCAGAACCAACTCAATTCTAATTACACAGTGGCTTTTTATTCCCACTCTGCTTGATAATCATTTAGATGGTAGGAAATACACCTTCTTCACTTTACCTACTTCTTATTGACATAAATACCAACTTCCAAAGCAGTTCCCTCACTACAGATGAGATGATCCTTAACACCAGGAACTCAGGCTACTCTTTACTATCAAACACCTACATGGAGGAGAGCTGCCATTAACCAACATGGGCCAGAAAGCTCCTTGCATCCCCTTAAAGAGCTGCTCAGGACTACATGAGCTCTGGTTCTCCAGAGGAATTTTGTGACAGATGGGAATGAGGCAAATGCATTCAACAATTTAGATGATTATTTCCAGAAATACTTCTACAGTACTCAAGTGTCAAAATGCTTTTAAATCAAGCAAAGAGCACGTGGCAAGCCTGCCAAAGCTGACTCCAAGACTGAGATGCTTATGCTCCATGAAATGCACTTGATTCCACTTAGATAGTTCCACTACTCATTCATGACTGAGATGAGAGCAGTGTCTTAATGAGCATAAGGCCCAAGAGAAACCAAGACATATTTTTAAGTCTTCTATCACTGGGAAAATGATTCCTTTAGCTTTTGCATAGAAATGGCTCACTGCATGACAAGCTGTGCCTTCAGGGCAACTCCCCAGGCTTCTCAAAGGTCTCCTCCTGTCCCTAGGTTCACAAAGGAGTTGAACCTGAGGTACATACATGTGACTTTGCTTCAGGAGAACAAAATCTACAAGGTCATGCCTTCAACAGAAGTGACTGTGACTGTGTCTGGCATTCAAGATCATATCTGCAAGAAGCACTGCTAAATCAGACAGCTTCCAAAGGGCAACCTTCCCAGCTCTTTCAAGGTCATTTACTGATACCACATCATAATCAGGTATTTCCTCCATTTGCTGTTTTCCTGCTAAGTGCTTACAAAAAGCAATACATCACTTAAAATACCATTTCTAGTGCAAATAGTGCACAACATGGCTCTCCCTGTCCATTTCTAGTTATTTTCAGCTATCTAGCACAACAAGGAATTGAATCTACTGCTTTAACCTCTGCTAAGGATATGTTTTTTGTACTTATTGACAGCTGGTGTTGATCACTTGAACTGGAGGACTTGCAGGAAGGAAGCACCTGAGCTCAGCTCCAAGTGCTCTCCAGAGTCTGCAGGGGTGTTTTATGACACTGTACTATGCCTTTAATCAAGCAGTTCATTACTGCCTGGCAGAAACTCTTTGTTGCTGTGAACTCACTCAGCACAAAGTTATTTTGTTCATAGTACTGCCATTTCCTTTTCAAATTTGTAAGCTTACCAGGCAGCAATCTCCTGCTGCTGTAAGGTTAGCAATCTTTCCTCTAAGCTTTTTTTTCCCCCCCTTTCCTAAAGGTGACCATTTTAATGGCTGTCAGATCTTTTTGATTTCTCTGGATTTCTCTTTTTCTTCTCTGTTCCTAAAAATTTCAGACCATCTGAATTATTTTCTGTAAGCCTCCCCCTCCAGTGCTGAATTATTATTACCAGAAAACACATGACAAGATTTTCTTTCCCCTTCCAAGGCTACCTTCTCTGGAAGTTCTAGCTCAAGCTCCCAGTAATGAGAGCATTTCAGGATACACCAGCTATGTTCTTGCACAGACAGATGTCCCTTTCTAGCCTGCAATTGAGCCTAGCAAATACCTATGTAGCTTGCTTGCTCAGTACACCCAAGGTATTACAATGCTGCTTCTGAGCAGGGACTGTTTGCTCTGGTTAAATGCAATGTTAAACAAATCTTTGCAGCTTCCAGTTGGCTAAGGATCTGTGTGGAGCTGCATCATGTGTGCCTGTAAAGGACACTAAAATCTACCCTCAGATAGTTCTAAAAATGAAGTGCTTTTGGAGTACAATACTAAGAGCTGCAGAAAAGCAGATCCAAGTTGAACAAAAAGGCAGTGCCAGAGGCAGAACATCACTGAACAAACTGCACAATCTCCCTCCATTTGTTTGTCAAGATATGACACCAAAAACCAGCTACTTGTTCAAAACATTGAGAGAACCAAATTCTAGATGTTCCTTCAGTGCTTCTGGTGTCTCCTTAGACTTCTTGTTGCCTCAGCTCTCTCAAACTCTACCCAGCACTGCCCATCTTGCCCACACACAGGTTAAATATCTCATGACTATATGCCTATAGGTCTTCCTTGAATTTGTCTGCAAAGCAAACACTTCCTTTTGAGCTCAGCACCATGGAGTGGGCAGCAAGAGTAACTTCAGAACCAAAACATTAATGACACAAAGTCACCTAAACAATGAGAGAAATGCATTTAAAAATGGACTCAGAGAAGCAAGTTCAGAAGACAGTGGAGAGTGATGGACATGCATTTTGTGACTAGCTGCTATCTGTTTTGCTACAAGAATAAGCTTTTTAAAGCCACCAAGAAGATACAGCTACCTGTAAGTATTCTCTGTTGATTGTTTTTAATTACTCCAAGTCCTAATTTGTTCTTAACTCTAGGTCATTTTCCTCCTCAACTCCCAGTGTCATCCCTAACTGCAAACAACCATAGCAGAAGTTGTTGGACAGGCATGGAAAGACTAACTCCTTTGTCTTTACTTCATTACCAAGGACAACAGTCCCTGCTCCAAGCTTTCACCTTCTCATGCCCTTCCTTCCCTTTCTCCTGAGCCACACAAAATTAAGGAGCAACAGCCAAACAACCTGCCAAAAATAAGCATCACACAGACTCCTTCATAACCACCTCAAACTGATGCCCTCTAGCATACAATCAGTGATTAGTAGATCTCAACATTAGGCATCTTTCTCCTTGATGCCTTCACAACTTGGGGCAAGATTGTCATTGATTTCTCTGGGACTTCAGTTAGGTTTTTTCCTCTCACAATTAGTAATTCTCTTCTTCCTGATACCCCTGACACCCCTGGCATAGCATTATGCATCTTAAACATTCCTCCCTTTCTGTGTTCCTCCTGCCTCTATCTGCTCCTCTTCCCAAAGTTCATTCTCCTATCACTATTTATATCACTTATTACATTAATTGGCAAGCTTGAGCCCAAGAAGTTAATTGGCTCCAGGTACAGATCTTCCTCTTTTCTTCTAAAGCTTAACCCCTGATCATATCTAAGTTTTATAACCCCTCTCTATCAAGCCTTTTATTCCTCCTGTAATCAAGAAACACAAAATGGTAGGCTTTTGTCTTGTCTAACAGTTGGCCATTCCAAAAATATAAGGTTTGTAGCTTTTTACTTTCTCTTTAATACTTTTTTAGCCACTGCAACATCAGTTAGAAGCACTTCATGCTTATGAACTTCATGCAGCAGGAGCAGAGTGCCTTCCAACATTCCAAATACTTCTGCTAACACACAGCACTTTTCCATCCTGTGGGGAAGGCAGGCAGGTTTCACAAGAAGCCACATGCAGGGAAGAAGTTGTAGCAATACCTGGGGAAAGTGCTTAAAAGGAGGAGTAATCCTGTGTTCCAATTCTATTGAGTTGAAGTGGAATTCAGAGCATAAAACATTTCTTCTTTGAAAATCTTGCCTTTGCCAAATGGAGCCCTAACACACAGGAACATGAGCAGCACAGAATTTTTCTGGTCTAAAGAGGTATTTCCATGTGGCCTCACTGTCCTGGGAAGTAAAGCAGAGAGAAAAGCACCAAATATGAGGCTTGGCAGCCTCACACAGCTTGCTGCTGAAGCATGACCCAGTGACTGCAAGTGATACACAGAGGCCCTGCCAGCTCCCCAGAGAGCACTGTGGGACCAGGGACATCACCATCCCCACAAGGACCTTACCAAGGTGGGCAAATGCAGCTGATATGCTTAGATAAACTAGGAAATGAAAGAATCATCCTTTTGCTGTTAGACTGCAGAGCACTGCTCTGTCAGAGGCCACAGAGAGGAGAGGGGGATTCCTCTGTAACCACAAACTGGCAAAGCAAACAGGAAATCTGTACCTGTGCAGGACACTGATTCCTGAACTCCCTCCTATCCAGCAGGAAGCCAACCCACAGATCATCAGTGCCTTGCAGATACAGACCAGGAAATAACAGTGCTACTCTGCAAGCAAGATGACCCAGCTCCACTGAAGGTCCAAACCTCCAGCCCTGGGCTATGTTCCATAATCATGGAGCTGCAGAGCTGCAGTTAGTGGGGCTGGGCAGATTCTAACCATTTCTGATCCAACAGAAATCTTCCTCATCTCCTATGTTATTCTGTTTCCAATGTCCATCCCCATGCATGCCAACCCCTCACTAGCCCTGCACAGGCAACTGGAACATCACCTTGCTGGGACTTGACTGTGGGGAGAGCAAGTGCAGGCAGTGATGTTTACACTGCCTGGTGATACACTGCCCCAAGTGTCAGTGGCCACATACACTTCAAACCTACCACTCCTCCCTCCTTACATCTTAGCTGAGAGGATGTGATTTTCACTTTGAATAAGAAATAATAACACAAATCCAGTTAGGAATGCAGCAATACAGTAGAGGGAGCACATGAAAAATGAGACCAGCTTTAAACCACAGAGACACAGAAAAAAAAAGGCAAAGAAAAAAGTCTCCAACAGTGAACAAACTTGGTCTCTGCAGCTGGCACCAAGAAGCAGTCAGGGCTCCTACCAATATGAAAGACAATTAGATTCCAGCAGACAAACCAGAAAGTAATGATGATGATTGCTGATGCTGCAGCCCCTGGCTGGCCCACATTAGGTTAAGTAAGCTGGAGGCTGGCCAGTCTCATTGAACAAATGGCATGGCACAATCTGCAGCCATCTGAGGAGAGATTCCCAATATCTTAAAGGTGACCCTTCACACATGCTAGCCCAGCAAATTAGGCAATGCTCTTGGCTGTAATGGACCAGCTCAGCAGAGGCCAGCCTCTTAGAGCCACACACTCTTCATACAAAGAGGATTTTAGTTTTTCTTTTTAAATGATAATAATTGACTGCACCTCATTTCAGCAAAGTACCTTAAGTGCTTCTTGGTTTATTTCATCCCTTCCCTCTGTTTTGGAGAAAACATCATCTCACTTTCCATTATTCATTATCATCCAGGCAGGCAACAAGCTAAAAAGGGACTTGAATTTTTAGCCATGTTGTCTATTAAGAATGTAAAATGTTTCCTAAAAGGGCAAGTGCATTAATTAAGGCTGCCCTAGAAGAAATGAAAATGACTAGGAGTGTTCTGCTTTCCTGAATGACTTTTCCATAGATTATTTCTAATTGAATGAAACCCATTACAGCATTTGGAAGGGGAACTGCACATCAGTCAAACATTTCCACTCCTGCAGATGCTGAGGAGCACATAACATGAACAGAAAAAGGTCTCTGAGAAAGCATCAGCTTTTCTGAAGGTTTTTTTTTTTATTTCCTTAAGTAAAACAAAACAGTAAATACACTGGGTCCAAACCCAGCAGAGCCCAAAAGGGCCCTGAAGTAATTGAGACTCAGCCCCTGGATTCCAAGAAGCCACTTGAGAGCCAGAAATCCTGGAGCTGAGGCTTGAACTCTTCTGTTTCTTCAGAGAAGGAAATGCAGCTTCATTAAGCTCAATTTTCTCAATAATGCTTATCCTCTGTAACTAATCAGGAAAGTTTTAAACCAAGATCAGGCTAATGCTTGCTCAAATAGTCGAACATGCTCTGTCTTCAACATCTAAACTTTGCTGGCAACTGGAAAAAGCTACAAGACTGAAGCAAATACACCCAGGCATATAGGTTTTAGTTTCAAACAGAAAACATCCTTTGCTATTCTACAGAGCAGTCCCTAAAGTAACACAATCATCTGTGCACAGAGGAGATTTCAATAGTGAGAGAAAACAAAGGTAACTGAGGGGGGAAAAAAGAGCTAATGGAGTTTCAACCACAGCAGCACTTTCTGAATTCAGAGAGGGAGAAGGAAAATGTTTGAAGTTATTGCTACAGAACTGAGAAAGACTCAAGTAAAATTATGTGAATAACCATGAAAGAAAATCCTCAGCCTGAAAAACACTTCAGAGAATCCAAATCAGCTAAAAGCAATACACTCCTTGAGTACACCTGTAATTATCTGATGCTCACCTGGATAATGAATTGTACTCCATCTGTAAGCTGCTCAGCAAATGCACAGCAGAACTATCAAATGGAACCCAGAACTGTTTTAGCATGTTGCAGCATTCTGCATGCATTGAAGGAACTGTCACACCACTTTTGCTACCTAGCTATAGCTGGATAAAGCTAATATACAGAATGGTAGTGTACTTTGGTTTCCATTTCCCTTCTAGGTTCACACAAAACTAGTATCTCAGTGAAAACTAGAGCAGGTGCAAGAATATTGCTCATCCTGTGTCCCAGGTTTAACACTGCTTTATGGGATACATCATGACGTAAGCAACTAGACACCAGCTCCACGTTCCAACCTGCTGTTCTGCAATGTCCACTGTGCACTACACAAGAACCTGCACATATTTTGTCTTGATTCTCCATGTTTATCTGTGCATGTCAGCTGTGAGATAACTACACATATATCAAGCAAAAATTCTGTCAGACTACTTGAAGTGGTTGGGTTTTTTGTAGTCTACATACTAGACTGGCTAAGTTAGATGTTATGAACTGAGAAGAGCTGTACCATCAGGCACACCTTGGAAGGTGACAAACATACAGGCCTTTTTCTCCTAGTAAAATGCTTCCTTAGTTTAGAATAGCCTCTGCCAGAGCTTCTTTCTGTAGGCTCTTCCAAGTATTTTTTCCTCTTCCATGATATGGTGACCAGAGCTCAGCACAGGAAGTAAATTTTTACTTCTGTGAACTAACTGCCTTCCAGTTTGTTCCCTGCAAGAACTCTCTTACTTTCACCACAGGCAGAGTTGTCTGCACCTTTAGATCAGTCTTTACCCTGCTTAAGGCTACCTTTTTTGGCATTGACAATCCTGTTGAACTTCATACAGATGTAGTCAGCTGCTGCATTGGTCATTCCAATAATTTCTGGTCTCATCTTCAACACCCTAAGAGAACATCTGCCAGTCATATGCTGCAATTATTTATTGAGACAGTTCTACCATTCTAGTCTTCTTTAACCTACCACTTACAAAACCAGATCTACTTTAAGTGTATTTTTATCCTTTACTTATGCAAATGCTGCAGAATAAGTTTCTTTTTTTTTTTCAGTTGCTCTTTTGTCACTTTTTGTGATGGATGTATTCTTCATAGACCTGTACCACCTTCCTGATGTCTCAGGCAGCACAAGAACAAAGGAACTGTACCATTATGAAAGTTCATTTCTTTGCCTTTGTTTAGAAACCCAACTCTTGTGACCCCTCACACCAGATCCTGTGAAGCATCCACACGCACACAACCAATACTCACACATCATGGAAACACTGCTCCTAGAGTGACAGGAGCAGATCTTTTAGTGTATGAAAAGACACTGTGGTATCAAGTACAACACACCCCAGGTTTTTGTTTAGAAAGTTCTGCAGTCAACCCAGAGCTCTCTGATTTACAGGGTTGCTTCTCAAGGAACAAACTTCCTCCCCAAAACTTTTCCTTTCAAAGCAGACTCCTCTGAATCCCCTGATAATTATCTGTAACATTTTCATGGACTATTAAACAAAGATCTAGTAGAAGATCATGCAAAGGCAACAGCAACATGTTTAAATGTTTAAGCATCCAATAATGGAAGTGCTAAATGGGAGCAGGGACTAATCAGAGAGCACTTACCGTAGCAGAGAGCTGAGGTCCGTTCAGCTGCGCATGTAGGATGGCCTCATTGATGGAGTTCCTGATTGCCATCAGGGCAACTTCCAGATCATGGGAGGCAGCCATTTCATTAGTCAGATATTCCAGGGTGGAGATATACTCCCTCCATTGGGCATCCAGTTCTGACACGCTGGCCAAGCAGCCCCTCATGACATTGAGACAATATCCGACGCAGGGCCTGATGAGCGTCAGGCCCTGGCAGTGTGGGCAGTACTGCATCTTCACCAGAGCTCTGCTACATTCCTTCGTCAGAGCTGCGTGTTCAGTAGTGTTTATCACTTCAATGCCCAGACTGAGGGCCTGGCTGAGCATCCTACTTGCCCAAAGAGCTTTTGACAGCTCTGTCACCATGTTTTTGGAGTAGTGTCCAAAAGGATTTATGTCTTGCCTTGTAAGCCGCAGGCACTCGGTGTAGTCCTCTGATAACTCTGTAATTCCCGGGTTTATTAGCCGGCTGTACACCAGAGGAAAGAGGCTGTCAAAGAATCGGAACACTGCACTTTCCACTGTAGTTGCTGAGCCCAGAATGTAGAGAGAGATGTCTGTAAAAAGTTCTTTAACAGGCTCTGCTGCTTCTTTTGCCACAGGTCTGTAAGCTGTCTCAAAGAGGGAACTCGTGCGGTTTTCGGCAAAGCGAAGCAAAGACTCAAAGGCCTCTAAAAAAGGGGTAGGGGAGAGAAAGAATTAGAGGTTAATAGCAAGCACCTGACATCTGAGTCACAGGACTAATATAGTCCTGAACAGGAACATCAGCAGTTACAGAAAATCTGCAGTATTACATGAAATCTGTAGTATTACAGCTGCAATAGGAATACACTAATAGTTAACAGAGCTTTCATCCATAACACGATTAAAAAGACACCTAAATATTACATGTGGATAGTAAAGGCAACACACAATACACAATTATTCTCTTTAAAAGAGATGCCTGTACTCTCAACAGCTAGAGTCTGACCCAGCACTAGAGGTCAATGAAGGACTTGCACAGACTGCCAGCAGGCACAGGCAGGGGTCTCTGTGAGATGGCTTTTGGAATTGACTACCTTTGGGCAGCTCACCTAGGTATGCTCCAACACATCTCTCTAGCCTAACAGAAGCTTGCAAAATAACCAAATACAAACAGAAGTTGAAGCTTTTGTTTCACAGTGCTGTGCATGGATGGGGATGAGAGACACTTCTTGCAAGGTACAACTCAAGAATGAGGGAAAGATGCTGTGTATGTTCTCTCCCTGTTAACATCAGCTAGGTCTGGACACCAGCCAGTGGTTGGGCAGGACTCAACATTAGGTCCCCTACAAACCAAAACCACAATGAAATAAAAAAAGGCAAGAAAACAGCATCTCCTTTACCTACACCATTTTCTGAGTGTCAAATATATATATATATATATATTTAAGAAGTGCCATGGTTACCACATTTCAAATTGCAGAAGGCAAATACTGTATATCCCCTGACCAGGATCCTGGAATTCATAGATGGGACAAGGAAGGTATTAGTTCCCAAGATTATTTTTAATGCCACAGAAGAGAGTAATCCACACCATTCCCACTGTTTTCTCTGGAAGCTCTACAACAAAAAGGCTCTGACATAAATCATTTTCTGGATGGCAAGTAGTTGCAGTCAAGGCAGGAGACCTATCACTTTATACCTCCTGAGGACTGGCCAGATAATGGGTTTTCTGTCTAATCCTACTCTACATTCATCTGAACATCACCATGCAATTCACTGCAATGTAACACAAACCCAAGTCACCCAAAGATCAGCTCAGCAAAGGCCCAGCTGCAATACTGTAAGTCAAGATTAGCATACACTGGCAAAGTTGTGGAGAAAAGGCTGCTCAGTGCCTTCCCTCTATTCCATCTCCCTGGGCAACTAACTTGCTTGTTATGATAAGCATTACAATCCCTTTACCACAAAGTGTGATTTAACTCGACAGATAATACAGCATCTCTCCTCATACACTCCATCATCAGCAGTTCACACACACTGCATGCTTCTGCCAGGGAATCCCTTCAGCATTCCCACTGCTATTACAGCAACTAATACCCTGCAAGTGCTTCTAAAAATCTTACAAATTAAGAATTCTGATACATTGGATTTGAAACAAAACAAAAACCAAACCAAACCAGCTTGATTCTCAGGCTGAGGAACACCCTGCCGCGTTTCAGACCGAAGCAGACTTTTACAGCTGACAAAACTTCTGAAAACAGGATTTAGGATGGAGATGTGGAAATGATCTAACCTGTAAAGCAGGTAGCTTGCAGGCACTCTAGCAATGATGTCTGAGAAGGAAACATGTAGGGCTTTCTTCTATGAAGGCACTGAGAGATGTTTCAGAATGAAAGTACTGGTTCTTAGACCCTTCATTAGAAATAATGGGGCTTCACACAGTCACATCATTTTGGAGCACTGGACAGCATGTATTCTGGTTGTACAGAGAAGGCAACCTTAGCATCTTGTTTTAAAAGTGATTAATTGAATGCTTTTAATGCACCTTGTATGGTACTGTGTATGGAGTTTCAACATCCCAGTCTTTACCACTACCTGAAAACCAGGTGCTCACCTAGGCACTCAAATACAACGAAGTTTAGATGTTTACGAACTTGCTAAAAGCTGAATTCTAACCCTAAGCATGCACTGTCAGAAACATCTGATCATCTTTCACAGCCTTTGACTTCAACCCTCCCCATCAGCAGCATACAATATACTATAAATTGCAAACATACTGATTCTGAAGAGAAATAAGGCATAACCAAAATCATCCAGAATTTGGTGGAGACATTACCTAATATTTGTCTTCCTTTATTGTTAAAATAAAGAAGAAGATGGAGAACAAGGTTTGTTCTCGTGTTCAACAGCCCTTTTTTGATTTAGGATCACAGAGAAAATGAAACAGCAGCCAGCTTTGGATTTGGAACTAACACCCCAGTAACTATTTAATGAAAGCCTGGCACCATCACCTTGCAGAGGGAGAATTTTGTTGGAACTGTTCATCACACACTGCCAAAACCCTTGACACCACCCCTGATGTGCCTGGGACAGCCAAACACAGCTGGCCAAACACAGCTCACCTCTGGAAACATTACATCTGAACTGCTGGTGTCTGAATGTTGGCTCCTGGACACAAGCCCAGTTCTGACAAGATGCCATGCTGGTTTGGCTGCTCCACCAGCAGCACAGAGCCTGCCAGGCTAAGCAGGTAACCAGATTGCATGCTGAGTTTCTAGTCTGCTTCCTAGCATTCACATGCACAAGAAATAGATTATGCTCAGTCTAACACACACAGATGGAAAACATTGCTTTGCACACAGAGCATCCATGTTTATTCATCATGAGCATGGCACAGCTTAGTTTTGTGTGACAGCTTCCTCCTGACAGAAATACATCCATCCTGACACAGATGGTGTTTGTCTTCCTAAACCAGCCAGCAGTTCTATTTCATACATCTAATGCAATAAAAATCACAAAGGATTCTCAACTTCTCACATTGGATTTTGCACCAGTGTAACACCACTCACTTCTCCAGTGGGATTTAATCCTGATTTAAGCCCACTGTATGTCAGAAGAAGCTGCAGAAATTAAGTGTTTCTGCTTAAGGATTGTGCTACAGGGAGAAACAGATTTAGGAAGCATGGATCAGTCTGTCCAGCACTGGTGTACCAGCATTTTCCAAAGATTTCCTCACCTGGAGGTCTATTTGAGGAAAGAACAAGTAAATTTTAAGTAGCCCCACAAGCAAAAGAAAAACACCTAATATTGTAAATTCAGCTTTGAGTAATTCTTCATGTCATGTAAACACTGCATTCAATGACTTACACTAACTCACTTCACAACAGCAATTGCTACCACCTCTACTCCAGTGCAGTCAGGAGCAACAGATCTCCAAAAGCTGGTGCCCAGGCCACCAGCACTTCTCATGAAGCCCTACCCTTAGGTCAAAGATGCAAAACTGCCACACATCAATTTGCCTCTCTTTCTGCCACAAAAATCTTTCTTGGTGTGTTCTGAGGAACCATTTATTTTTTCTTCCATGCTCTCAGACACATAACACCATATCCTCAAGGAAAGACCAACTCACTGAAGCTCCTAGAGAGTCTGCACACACATGGTGCTACAAGAGCTTCCATTCAGGATTGCCTTCATCTCAAACTCTAGAATTCTTCCAGTGCATGATGGGCAGATGTGGTCTCAGGGAATATACAGAGGCTTTCCAAGAAAATCTGGATTGAGATATGATAGCCATGCATAGAGGAAGTCCAGTTGCTTCTCTCTCATATATCAGGCAAGCTATTGAGATCCTTATTCTGTAAGCAACTACAGGGTTCAGATTGGGAGCATTAGGAGAGGCTAAGCAACCTCCAACTTGCTGGATTATGAATCAGTCCAAATCCACCTTCTTTTCTTTCCACAGGTCCAAGACTGGAATGTTAGCATGGGAACCATTTTCCTCCAAAATGTCAATGGGAGCACCAGACCTCTCTGTGCACACAGGAGCATTTCTGCTGTGCAGTAGCTGAGGCTCAGAGAGTGAACCTACTGCCTCAGTCTCCTTGCCTGCAAAAGCCAATGTCATAAAACTGAATGCAAACCATGACTCATGTGAAAGGAAAGTTATTGTCATTGCCATTATGCTTCTGCTGTGACACAAAGCTGGAGCTCTGCCCACAAAACCAAGAAGGTAAGACCACCCTGCTAATGTAGCAGCTCTTCACTACCTTAAGTCCTTATGCTCTTTAGTAATTAAATGTGTGCTGACCTTCAACTGTAAAAAATCCACTAGCTTCTTAAAAGCAAAGAGAAAAGGAAACCATTATATTATAAACATCAATGAAAAGATTGAACAATGCTCAATAAACCAAAAGTAGAAGCAAACACTGAAACAATCTATGCAGAAATAACAGCTGTGCACATTTTAGATTTGAGAGTAATCATGAAAGGAAAAAGACAAACTTAAGTAGCATCATTGTTTGTTTCCTTTCTCAGGACTATGCTAATATTTGCCTCCTTTCACTCCAACATCTTGCATTTGCTACAAAGTTACAGGATGACTGAAAGCTAGAGCTTGTTGAACAACAGCTTCTTTTTAATGCTTTCAACTCCATTAAATCTTCTGCATCTTTCTGCCTTGCCAAATAAAGCACAAGATATTAATACCTTGCAGCAGCAGAGTTTAAGTACATGCTATTTGCAGTTTGATGCCTCAAGAACAACACAGACAGCAGAAAAATCAAACCCAAGGACACAGCTACATGGCAGACAAATGAGAAAATTCAGAGTTTGACTGGTTTTGATGTGCAATGATCTCTAAATGTATTTTAGAAAGTAAGGACAAGGAATGCTTCAAAAGCATCATTAAATAAGATGAAGAGGTGTGGGGGGGTTAAGTCTTAAGATTACTTTAGAAAAAGAATGTAACTGCAAAAGAAATTGTATCATGTTAGCTAAGAGAACCTGAAATCCATCCATTGATTCAGCTGCTTCTGAAAACAACATTACTTTCAGCTTCATTTCTAGTTTGTGACATTTTGCAGGTAGTAAAGAATGTCAAGTATTTGAAGTTTCCTTCTCCATCCTGAATCATTCTGCTGAATGTAGGGCCAAAGCTCTTTATTATTCCCTACCCCTTTTCATCTATTTCACTATTTTTTAGAATGCCAGTCTTCCTAGACATAAACACAATTGCTCTTGATGAAGCTGACCAGAAATATCATGTTAATAGAAGAGAATCATTATGCTTGGAAAAGGCCTCTGAGATCAGAGTCAAAGCATCCCCCCAACACTCCCACGTTCACCACTAAACCATGCCCCCAAGCACCACACCTACAGATTTTTAAACACCTCCAGGGTCAGTGATTCCACCACCTCCCTGGGCAGCCTGTGCCAGTGCCTGATAACCCTCAAAGGGAAGAAATTCTTCCTCAAATATTCTTCCTTGCTTCCAGCTCTTGGTGGGCAGGAAATGTGGCCTCAGGGAATACACAGAGTTTGTCCAAGAAAATCTGGGTTGACACATGACAGCCATGCATAGAGGAAGTTCAGTTGCTTCTTTACATCCTTATCAGCAGTCTCATGGAGGGATGATGTGTCCACCACATTGTAGCTGACACTACATCATCATTTGCAGGAAACATAGCAAACTTGCTCCAAAACATTTTGGGGCAGAGAAAAAAAACCTGAAAGATCTCAGAAGCTGAGTCAAGTGGAAACATTTCTTGCTTTCTACTGACCTGCTGCTTTTAACAAGGCAGAGTGCAAACCAGATACAAGAGCAAGAAAACAGAGTCAGTTTTGGAAAAGAGGGGAAAGGAAGTTTGAGTTTGCCCACCTTGACAGCAAGGGAAGGGTATGATGTCTTTAGAGCTAACTACTTCTGCAGAATATAGATCAGACACAAGAAAGAGACAGCTCTCTGTTGCTGTGTGTAGGGGCAAGGTCTTATTTAACAGTCTCCCTGAGTTTGTCTATGCTGATAACACCAGATGAATACCCTGTCATGCACCTATCACAACAGAAACTTCTGCCCAAGATGAAAAGTAGAAAGTCTGTGCCCCCTCTGTCCACACCTAACAGCTATGGACAATGCTGATAAACTGGCAACCAGCAAGCAGGATTATTCACAAGCTGTGACCATCATCCTTTAACCCTCTGCTCAGTTCTTTAACTTAAGAAAGCTTATTAGAAGCTGCAAGGGCTTTAAAAAACTCCAGCAGCAAGACTTGCAGAGCATAAGAATACCTGGTCTGGCCTTACTAAGATCTCCTGTGCTGGGAGCTTGGCCAGTGGCTTGCCAGATGAAACACTGGCCACGAGAAAGCCTGGTGCAGTCTGAGTTCCAGAGCAGCAGACTCACTGTTGTAACTGGGTTATGTGGGCAAAGCTAAGACTCAGGAAAAGCAACTTCCAAATGCTCTGCTGGGAGACTGATTTCCACTAACAGCAATAGGAACCAACACCATTAAGCACTGTCTGAAAACTTCTATCCTGGCCTGAAATTCAGCCTTTTTGTCATTTCCATATGCACAAACCTCTTCTTTCCTTTCAGCATTGGCACATCCAGGAAGCAACACCCTCTCTGACTGCTGCCCCAGGCAGCAAACCCACACCTTCTTCAGAATCATGCAGCCCTACAAGAACACTTTCTCTTCTGCTTTTGTACATTTAAACAGCTTCTTTACTATCCAGTCTTGTAGAGGGAGAAATGGAGAAAGTATGCAGCTCATTTTGGTGAGACTGATGAACACTGCAATCATTACTTTAGGCTGCTTTGGTGACAATTTGATTCTGGAAGCACTGATCATAGAAAGAATATCATCAAGTTTAAACCAGTCTCACTGCTTCCAAGGCTGGAGATGCAAAGGGGACAGAAGGCAATGAACACACAAGCCTAGGAGAGAGCTGAATAACAACAGAACAGTCCAGTGACAAATAGCAAACTTTTGTTCTGCTCTGGTCATTTTACCATAAAATCAAACAATGATTTCTGCAGACTGTGCTGAGGAATATATGCAAATTGCTGGAAGGTGTAACCACAGTGCATACATTCTTCAGGCTCTGTGCCCCCTTGGCTTTACCATTAACAAAACAGGGTATAACAAATTGCAACTAGCTGCAAAAGTCTTTATCAAAGAGACTTGAGAAAGCTCTGCAGTCTGCTAAACCAAACTACCCAAGTACTATATGGAGGAGTTTCTAGAAAATAATTACCTTGTTGTGCTTCACAATATCAGTTCCAGTTTGCTAACTTGATTTTGAGCTGCTCACTACTTATTTCACCTTCAAACTTCTCCTGGATACAATGAATGAGCTGGTAATTCAATTTACCTGTTCATTGTTTCTGTATACTGCATTTGAGTACAGTTGTACATTACTTTATACACTGTAATTATAGGGTGCAATTACTTCATTTTCAAGTGAGCAGTCTCAAGTCAAACTAAATCAGTTGACCAGAAGAAAAGCTGGAGACCAGATGTGGAATTAACCTCCTATGACACCACTGGGCTTCTGCTGATAGAAAAATAAAGCAAGTAGCTCTTTGGGAATATTTGTGCAGTAGAAGGCTGATGGACACCTAGCATCACCATGGTAAGATGATCTAGAAAAGCAACAGAAGCCCTGAGGACTATGGCTGGACATTTTATAAAGCCATGGCTAGCAGTGTTACTCTCCTTCCATCAAAACAGAATTCCAAGAGATAATTCATAGAACTCCTATCTGCCAAGTTCAGGCTTGTTAGCTGTTACTTCATAATATTAATTCACAGTTTTAACAGGAGTTGAGCCAAAACAACTGAAGAAAAAAAATCCCTCTGGTTGTGCTTCAACAGCATTAACTATGCCTTTAATTTGCTTTCCAAGAACAATTAATTTATAAAACCAGTTCTCATAATCCACAAGAAAAAAAAAAACAACACACACAAGAAATGAAGTATCTGTAGGTAGCCAGGTTTTTCACTTAACTGTACCTGTCTTTGAAGTTCATAGGAGGTTTAGCAGCAGTTAGGGGCAGAACCAACATTATCTGATTCATCTGATCAGTCAGTAACACAGACAGTGATGACTGGAAGCTACAGCAAGTAGCACACAACTCCCAAGATGGATTACAGCACAAAGCACAGGCAAAACAGCTTTGAATGACACCTCTGTAGCCACCAACATTTCTTTCAAGACAGATCCCCAGCACCAGTCTATGTTGCTTAAAGTAGGTCTGATCTAATTATCCTCAACAAAGGTTTTGCCACATTAAAAAAAAGCATCCACTTCTTTTTTTTGCAGGCTAAAAAAGAACCCTGTGCACAGTTGCAAAGAGAACTGAAAAGTCACTGGTTTTCCTTTGAAAATAAAGCAGCTTTCCAGTAAAAATAAACAACAGCTTGAACAGTATTTGTGAGAAAATCAACCCTGGCTCAGCACATTATGGGATGAGGTAAACCCTCAGGATCTTTTCAAGCAAGCTTCTTGCTGTGGGGTGGGGAAGAGGGCTTGTCATATTTGAGTGTTGGTCCAAAACCAGACAGTCCTAAAAGGTGTTGGCCCAGGAATCCAAGACTTGCACAGTGTTAGGGCTCTAAAAAGTGGATTGATTGCCCTTTTGATTTCTTCAGACTAGATACTTGCAATCCAAGGCTGCAATTGGTTTGAATGAGCAGAAGCTCCAGTCTCAAAGCCCTGCATACTTTTTGTACCAATTTTCAATAGACAACAGTTTGGTTACTAAACTAACTGCACACTTCCCAAACCTGACAGTGAGAGGTAGAGCTCAAGGTACCGGTAGGACATGTCTACAGCTGAGGCCAGCCAGGGAGGGAACTGTTCCTGGTGACTGTGTAAAGTTAAGCACTGACACACAAACCTGCTGCTGTCACTGGGAGATGGTGTAAAACAGTTACCTCATTCTTTCTGGGGTCTGTAGCAATTACTTTTCCACATGTGCAAGCCTTTTTTCTTGCCACATTATCACTGCACTGTGCATGCTAGTGTGAGGCTAGTTTCCAAGGGAAGAGAACAGCCTTATTGCAGTCTCTAGGGTTAGGGCTTTCAGATCATGTCTTTCTACAGGCAGAATAAAAGGGTATTGCTTTTCTGTGGATTTCCTTGCCTACTTCTGTCCCAAGTGTTTTTCTGATGACATATTTAGTGCATATAGCGTAGCTTCCAGAACTAAACCAGACTTGGGGAAGAATCCCTGTGCATTCACAACCACAATATGGGCTGGTTTGAAAGCCTGAAGCAGTGTCATTTATCCTAGCACTCTGAATGCTTTGGGCCTACAAGGAGTGAGAAAAACCCCTCTTAACTGGAGTCTATACACAGGTAAGGGTGAGTAAAACTGAAGTGACAGCATGTGCAAGACATACAGATGAGTAGCCAGAAGCAAGTCACAGTGACTGTCATATGAAAATGCAATAAGTGGGGACACAGCTAATGGACAACTAAAATGTGGCTACACAGAGATATTGCTGGTTTAGATTGCTTAGGAGAAGGACTAGTCAAAAAATATTAGGAGAAAAGCAGCCAAAAATTGCTCCTGCAGCCTTCCTGCAAATGAAAAGCATAGAGAAAGTAAAAGCTGTGCCAACTACAGACAGTGCCAGGTACCAACAGCAGAGAGGAACAGATGCCACTGTCAGAGAAAGAGAGGGCATTCATGTTGGTGGTCTGCTGGAGCTCCAACACACTGCACAGTTGAGACAATTGGGCTTGGAGAGCAAGCAGGCAAAGCTTGCCAAAAACACTACAGACTTCTCTCTGTTGCCTGACTCACACAGTGGCACTGATGATGATCCATGAGACACTGGGATGTTATCTATGGCAAAGTATAAAATACAAAACATCTGTAGAATCCAGCTGTGACCAGAGTATCCAATACATTCTAAAAACCTGTCTGGGGTATGTTGCTGCACTGTCTGCTCATGTTTCCTGGCATGGGTGTGCTTGGAAGTTGTCAGGAACTTTGGGACCCAGGAGAAATGGAGATATTTTCTTGGGATCTCTCTGGTGTATTCAACACTATCAAGAAAAGCAAATGCAAAATAGTGCTAAAGACTTGCACCACTTAAGAAGGACAAACCAAAAAGCTCTGAGTCAATCAAGAGAAAGCAGGAAGACATAGAAGCGTTTCCAGTCTTCTGGGAATCTTTTCATTAACAACAAAGCAATCAGACAGGAGTCTCTAGAGAGACTTTTCTCCACCCTCTGATTAAGGAGTTCAACTGGCAGGAGGAAAACTAATACTTTTGTTTCAGGAGGTCATGAACCATTTCATGATTTCCAGCTGAATTAGTTAGGTGGTCCATTATGACCTGTTTCTAAACATCTGAGAGAAAAATAGCTCCAGAGACAGGGCTAGCTTGAAGATGAAGTTTGAGGGGGAGGTGGTTTGGTGTTGGTTTTCTGGGTTTTCCTCTTCTTGTTTAGGTGCTAACATAGAAATGATATCTGAGTTCTGTTAAAGAGCTAAGGTCACAAATAAGGCTTTAAACCCCCTCCTTTTTAAAACAATCTAGATCAAACCTGTGTTTATCAACAACTTTAAACCAAAGAAAACAGTCTTTATGTAGAGAACAGCAATAATGCAGCCCTTTGTGTTCAAGAGTGAAGACTCTCTAACCCAGAAGTGCCAGCTGGCTCGGGGACTGTGCTCCATGTGCCCACACACCAAGTTTGCAGCCTTCAGCTGCAAGAGGGAAAGAGATCATTACTCACCAGGGCAGTCAGACCCTGACTGGCAGCCTGCACAATCACTGGGTACTTCCAATTTCTTCAAAAGCCTGGGCCACAAAACCTTTCCCAGCTGTTCCTTCCAGCTCTGGATTGGGGAACATTCCCAGTCCTGTCAACCTGCTTAGCTTTAGCCACCATTCTTTCTCAGCCTAGTCTACAGATGGAGACCTTTGCAACATAAACCACTGTGGCAAAACACCAAAGTCCCATAGCAAAGTCTTGCTGCAGAGACAGTCTTTCATAGAAATAATCTCCTACAAGCTGGTTAGTTCAGTGCCTTTTGTATTTTTCAGACCCTTGGACAATTCCTGTCCACCAAAACCAGTGACACACCAGCATGCAGTTATCCTCACCAAATTTCAATTGACAACACACTTGGGTATCATTCCACAGACCAGCTGCAGGCCAGTAAATGGTTCATGTATGGTCAACAGAGTAAGAGCCACTGGGCTCTCCCACAGCACACTGAAAAGCATATACTCATCTAGATTAAAGGCAAAAGGTATTGGCCTTGGATAAAGGATACAGGCAAATGATGCTGAAAAACCAAAAGCTTTTCCTGCAACAATTGTTTTTTGGCTGTCTTCTCTTGGACATTATTTTGCAGACATATTTGCTGTCCATAAAACCATCAGGTAATTGAGAGGACTTGTTTCATGTTTGCTTGAAGAAACTGACTTTCTTTACAGTCAGAACAAAGAATTTCACTAGACTACTGAAGAAAAGTAGTGGGAAAGACTTCCAGGAGTGACTTCAACAGACAATGAACCCAAACCACTATAAACTCAGGAAAATATTCTGGGTGCTGCTTTTTGAAGCTCCTCATGCTCACAAAGCCTCTCTTGATGGCAAAATTAAAGGTGAATCCATACTTCAAATAATGCAATAAAAATAGAACAAGTTTTTCTTTCTGGTGAAGAGCTTCTCCTCCATTTATCTTCTAAATTCCTTCAAGCAAAGTGACTGGCACGTGTTCAACAGATGGGTCAGCACTAGCAGAAGTACAGATGTTGATCTGGTAGCTAAGCAGATGTTTGTGGGGAACTAGTTCCAGTTATTCCAAAGGGAAAGCACAAAGTTCATTAGCACTAATAAATCACCACACTTATTTTTCTCCTGAAATTCCTTTCTTCCAAAAGAAAATAGATGAAGGTAAAGTTTTTCCAATCACACTGACTGCAGAGGTTTTGCAGGACAAGTCCCAGTTGCACTAATGAAGACCAAAGGCCAAAGCAATAAAACTTCAGGCATGCAGAAAACTGTGCAGTCCTTCACCAAAACCAAGCCACCATGACACTACATCTCAATGTTGCTACACACATCCAGTCACCTTCTGAGATGATTAGGGCTTCACAAGATCACAGAATTTGCTTAAGTTCCAATTGTTGCAACCCCAAGTGTGCTTATTCATCCCCTAAGTCTGCTGTGGTCAGGATCACAGGTTGGGCACATCACTTCTCCCAGGAGTACAAACAGCAGAGGAATTTTGTAAGAGAACAATAAAGGCCAAAAAAAAAAGTGCCTGAAGAATTCCTAGACCTGGTTTGTTCATTTCAGGTTCCTCTGGAGACAGCTTTCTGGCTTGGATCTAAGTGAGCTGACTCAAGGACCAGACTGAATCATGTGAGCAGTCAGAAGCTCCCCTGAACAGTCCTTAACTTTCAATACCTGGGGACCTGCAAGGTTGCTAAAAGTGACCAACTCTCTGGGTTTGCTGACCTTCAAGGGCTATTTGTCATTTTGATTGATGGGGCATCTTAAAGAGTTGATGTTCATTTTGCTCACAGGGGCTTCTTGAGAAGCACAGAGACATCAAGAAGCCACATTAAGTTCCCACTTCCATAATCTGCTTGGGTGCCCTCCCCACATGTGGCATGCATGCATTGCAGGCACTGAAAGGAGCATTGTCTGACCTCCCCTCTCTGCATGACCTGTTTCTTCCTGCATGAGAAAGGTGCATATAACTGATTCTGTCCATTTTCCTGGTATCCTTTTGCCCTAGGATGTCAGAACTCCTGGAAAAATGCTTCATGAAATCCTTGCAGATCCTTTCTGCTTCTTTCAGTGTCTTCCCACAAGAAGGAGCAGTCCTCTCAATTTTTATGCTTGAAACATTTTCATTTGGGCTCTGATTCCCAAAAGTATGAAGCATAAGCTTTACCTCCTGAGGACCACTGATGTTCTCAATTATCTCAGTGAGTGCAGGCCCAAACAGAGATAAAGGGGAGATTTTTGTGGGAATGCATGAGAGTTTTCTTCTACTTTCTTGTGATGTATTAATGAAGTCATTGCTGTGTTGCTTCTTCTCTTGCTTATGGCTATTTGGTACATTGCAATGTATACTTTGTTATGGTTAAACATGGGCCATTAGAGATGGCAAGTCAACTAGAGAAATAATACACTTTGAAGTGAGGGTCAAAGCATCTATCAGATACATCTGTTACACTGGGTTTAATACACAATTGCTAAAACCTCTCATATATGCAGCTTTTGTAGTTCTCTTTATAAAGTTCTCCTACATCAGAGTTGCAGATAAATCAGTTTGATAATGAAAACAAATCAGCCTTTATGCTACAACAGACTTCTAGCATGAATTAGTGAACTGGGATTGACTGCAGCAATATAATGCTCTCTAGTTACAATTCAGAGCTTCCCTTTCCAGGTAGCTTTAGAAGGAGTTTAGCAAACAAGTATTCAGAACTAAAGCCCCAAAGCTGTGGTCTATGTAAGTGGCACTGTAAGCCTTAACCAGCTCCCATTAGCCACTAGTGTCTTTTAGGAAAGAGCAGGTCTCATGAATGCAAGCAGCACTGCAGAAGAATGGTCCAAGGAATCAGAAAATTGAGAATATTGATAAATAAAGGGGCTGACAGGGTAAAAAAGGTTGATAAGTAAAGTTCAGTGTACACTACAGAAGACATTGGACACATCTAAGAAGAATATTTGACTTCAATCACATGCCCATTGTAAAGAACCTGCCTGCTGTTACTAAGTGCTCTAGCTTGCAGAGAGGTCTGGGGAGCTGTCTGAGGTGTAGAGGAACTGGAACAAACTTGAGACATGAGCATCCCTGCTGCAGAGGGACCACTCCATGACAGACAACTTCTTCAGCCACAAGCTGCAGCTATATATTACATTTTCCTTTCCTACCTATTACCCCCTGCAACTATCTCCATACTTCCAAACAGACTTATGGAGTATATCTTCCTGCCAGCTTGCTTGCTTCACTCAGAAAACTGGCATAAAGTCCAAAATTTCACTTCAAAGCTTTGACAGAAACCCTAGCTCATGCACCTCTTAGATATAAAAAAAAAAAGGAGCATACTGAAACTATTTCCAACAGGCAGCCATCTACTGTAGTCCTGACTTTTCAACAATGCATTTTAACAGACTCAAATCCATTAGTCATTCTTCTTCTCTCCTAAAACTAAACTTGAATTCTCAACAGTAAGTCCAGAGAACTCTCCATATATAGTCACTTTCTATCCTGTCCTACAAATTCAGCCAGTTTTAATCACTCAGTTCTGCCCTAACTTTGTATAATTCACATTATAGTAAAAAAAACTCAACAGATGCTGAACTAAAAGACAAAGTCTATGAAGAATTAATCTTCTTAAAATCCTTATCTTCACTTCAAGGTCATATGGAATCAATAAGGAGAAATCAATTTTTGTACCCTACTCATTTAGCTATCATATTTTTAGGCTAGTCAATAAAAAAGCAAGCATGAAGTTTTAAAGGGGAAGGGAGTGGAGAAGAGAGAAGGGAAGGGGAGAGGAGGAGTCACCACTATTCTGAGAGCAATTTTCTTGGGTTTGTTTCAGGAGGAATGATAAGATTCAACCATTTTCATGATCTCCACTTTTTCTGGGTCTTTAAATTCATTTTACTAGACACCTCCCACTGTTTAAGTTCTCTCTGCAGCCCCAGAACCCATTGCTTATTGTAAGTCAGACCCTCTGGCATGAAACTTTATCTGTATAACCCTGTAACAGGATCAAGTCCCTCAGAAGCACTGAAAGAAACCAAGAGAGGAACAAGCACCCAACCAAATATGGGTATTACTGGTAGACTGAAAATGAGAAGGTAGCAGATGAAGCATTAAGTAATTCTGGGCCCTGAGGAAAAACACATTTGCTGCATTTTAGACTCAGTTCAAAAAAGCATCTTGGCCTACAGAAAGTTTATTCCAGTTCTGCAATGCAGTTCTGAATCCACTAGAACTTCAGGGCACACCTAAGATTTCTGCCAAGAAAGCAAATTTGCAAAGCAGGGTCTTAAACTTCACAAAACCATCTGAATGCTATTGTAGGGCATTTCAGCTCCTCTGACCAATCTCTTACCTTCTCATTCCACAAATATCAAAGTGTTGAAGAGTCTTCTCTTGTCTTTCAAGCTTGTATAAGGACACTGTTCAATGAGATCATGGGAAAAACCCCAAAGTGGCATGATTAATCTCAATCTGGCCTGTCTGTGCCACTTCACTCACTGCCTGAGTGGCACCAAAGTTTTTAGGATGTCATGATCACTTCATTCAAGTTTGCCACATTTCACCACTTCTAGTGCAGAGAAATTAGTTTTAACTGCTTGTACATTCCCTCATAACTTTCTGTTCAATACCTTTTTCCTGAGAGACCTACTCCAGATCTCATCTAACATCCTGCTGCTGGTTCTGGGCAGCACTGCAGTGGAAGCAGGGTCCATAGTCTAATCTTGCTAATAAACTCAAAAAGCCATTTCAATGTAGATGTCTCTGGGATGGCATTGTTCCTACTGACATGCCTCACCTGGAACAGAGATTGAAGGAGGCTAGGTGTTACTGAAGCAAGTAAGGAAGAGGAAGAACTCCAAGGAAATTTAGTCAGCCAGAAAAGAAAATGATTCAAAAAGCCTAAGTAGGCTCCATCCTACCCTTCCTTTTCCCCAGCACTGCCTTGGCCACACAACTCCTGCAGGAGGCCAGAGAAGGGAGCTATGTCCTAAGCACAAAGCATCTGTCCTAAGCTCCACCCTTTTTGAGTTCTTAATTCACAGAACAGAAACAAGTTTCAATTATCACACAGGTTAAGAACAGATGTCCTGCTCCATGCAGCTTTGAAATAGAAGGGGTTAGAGAAACAGATATGCAACATTTGGAAAGACTCCCTCATCCTACTGGAGAGAAGCTCTACAAGAGCCAAGAGCTTCCCAATTCAAGAGATTGCCAAAGCATCCCTGAAATGGAAATTCACCAATACTGACAAGCCTGCACTGTCATTCCATGAGGCACAGCTAAAGGGACCACACCAAAGAGTAACTAAGCAAAGATTAACACAGCAAGACACACAAGCAATTAAAAGTGGCATTAGGTGAAGGGATGTTCCAAATTTAGAGGATATGACCTTGAACAGTAATTTTCAATCTCCTCTTCAGATAGCAGGTGTAGGAGATTTCCTACTTGGGAAATTTCAACATGATGATGGAAGCAGAGCACTCAGCATGGCAAAGGAGAACTTCAGAGGAGCCCTTCATCTGATTCTGAACAGAACAGAGGAGCTCAGTATTTATAAGCCTCATGAAATTTGGAGTTGCTTAATATACTCTAGGTAATGTTAGTTCTCAGAGCAGGTTCATGAACATTATGAATTTCTCTCTGCAGCTTCTGAGCGTCAGTTTGCCAACCCTGATTTCACTATTCAGATAGAGCACAACCTCCAAGCAGTCTGTCATGTTGGCCAAGACAAACATCCATCTACATCTTCCTAGAGACAAAAGGCCTGGCATTACAGTGGGAGCTTGGGGTATGCAAAAGTGCATCCCCATTGCTCTTCCAAACCTGACATTTGATTTAGCTGAAAGCTGCTAAGATATCACAGAACTGTCCAGGGAATTTTCAGAAACTTCTTTCTTGTAATTAACTGGGATAGTTTGACATGGATTTCTGGGACAGAAAGCACTGATGAAGGAACTGCCATGTAGAGCTAGAGATTGATCCAGTCCCAGGTCTGACAGCACAAAACAGCTAGCATCAGATGCTTCACACAAAGCTATATGAAGCCCTGCAGCTGACAGCTCCAGGGTATAGAGTAACATGCCCAGGGGACCTGCCCAATCTCTCCCAGTCTTTCCTGTCTTTCAAATACCACAGGAATTTCTGGTTGTTTGTTTTTATGTCTTTGACTCTTTGCTCTTCAAATTCCATTTCAGGCTCTTCGGTTTCCTTCTCACACTGCCCACTCTGGACTGTGCCTCTGTCTCTAGGATTCACTAGTGTTGGATTTCCAGTTTCTGACAGCTCTTTCTTTTTGCCCAAATAACCTCCTGAACTCTGCATTTAAGCATATGGATTCACTTGCCTTTCTGCTCCTTTGCTGCTATTCCTCCTTGCAGTGACAGAACCTGGTGTGCCTAAGTAGCTCCTATGCCTAAACTAAGATTTTAATTCCTATACTTAATCCCAGCTATATATTTAAACAGTGGTCACATTGTTCTAGTAATCAAGAGGAGACTCCAAGCACACTGGTCATTATGTTCTCCAACCTTGATGTAATTGAGGCTAAAGTTCAACTGTAAAACTGAGTATGAGACAACTTGCACATTTAAATTCAAGTTACATAAACCAGACCCAGCCTTCAGCTAGCCAAAACAATTAAGGTAGACAAGTAATATTAAGATCTCACATATAGCAGTGACATCTAAAAAGTCTAGTTTTACCTATACATTTGTGCAAGAGTGCAATAGTCAAACTCTCAAGGAGTCCTGGGCTCAGAGAAGTGAAGCATCTTTGAAAATATTGCTTATTAAAATGTTTAGGCAAGATTTGCCATTGAGATCCCAGAAGTCTGCATATAAGTGACAAGTCTAACAACTTTCAGACACTGCCTACTTCCTACAATGCTGGCATACATCTCAGCCCACAACACTTCAGCATCTGGGCCTTGTTTCCCATTTCAACTAACCTGACAACCTGAAAACTCAGACATTTATTACAGACTGATTCCCTTGCTACAAAAATCATCCCATCCTTTTCAGTGGTGAAGCTCAGAGAGTAAAGTCCTTCTCCAACTGAGAGTATTAAAATGTGTCCCCTAATGAGATGCTCCACTGCACAGTTTCAGGGGTCTCCCTCAATCAATAAACACATTATCCACAGATTAATGGCAAAAGTAAATTGCCATACATCATCCCTCTCCCATCCTCAGTATCCTCCATGGATTTATTTCATACAGCTTCTATGAATTAATCTCCTCCACTCTTCTGGACCATTCATCATGCTCTTCCCCACTCTAACTCCCTATTCTCCTTATACCACAGACTGTCTTTCATCTGTTACAGTCACATTTTGGAACAGCTTTCTTAACACTATCAATCCCTATCTCAGGACCATTCTTCTTACAGCCATCTCACCCCCTAACAGAACAAAACCATCTTACCACTGCTCCCTTCTCCCTTTTTCTTGATACATTCATCCCTAAATTGTCATTTCACATTCCTCTGTGTTTATGGCTTCTGCATTATTCAGTAGCTAAATTAGGAAGTTAAATGCTAAATCCATAGTGCTCAGCCAACTGAGCTCTACAGACTGAAATCCACTAAATGGGGATTAAACATTTTGTGTGGAACCTGTACACAGAAAGGTAATTTACTCTCTTTTCTATGTAAATGTACATTTGCTTTTGAAAGGGATTTCATTTGGAATAGAATGCACTGATCAACACAAAATAACAAGCAACTTGTGCAGTTAGTTTTTAATGAATTATTGGCTTAATACTACATGGAATTGATAAATCTTACATTATAATACACTTTACTACTCTGGTTTGATAGAATCATCAGCCTACACTTCTATCATACTTCCAATATACAGACTCTGTATGGTATTTTCCATATTTCCCAATTACCATTGCTTTCAGGAAAATCAAAGGCATTTAAGCCTGTGCATGTACAAGGGACAGGAGGAAGTAGGGTGTTCAAGACAGCATGGTAAAAGAGCTGCTTTTCTTTCCATAGGCCTTTCTAGGCTTTCTTGTCTCCCTTCTGTCAGGAACCACTTTGCAGAGAGGCACTCTTGGAACATGGGTCTAAACCTCTCCTGCCAGGCTGGTGGATAACAGTCTCATTCTCCTTCCTCTGTGGATAGACCAGCTCCTCAATACACATTTTATACAAAAAAATAAATAAAACCCCAAACACCACACAGCAAAATAACCAAGTTTCACCCTTCCTGAACTGTCCAATTCAAAGATCATTGAAAACAGATGCTGGAGTATCATTCATTCATCTTCCTCTCAGCATTTTCCTCTCCTCTTTCTTAGAAGGCTGAATTTAAGAGTTACAGATTTGTGCACCTCTGGCAGATCCAGGAGGCTTTCCTGCAGTTGCTGAGCAGCACAGATGTACTGCAGCCCAGAGCTCCTCCACCCATGCCACATGTGGGGTAGCTGTTGTGTGCAAGCACCCAGCGCTCGCAGGCAACGCTGTGCTTGGTGCTGCTCTGCAGAGCTGCAGAGCCACAAGTCCCAAGAAGCATTGGACATTTCTAAAGTCATTGCTCTGCAACTGGCCTGGACATTTAGAGTAAAGGACATTTCCCAAAATATTCTGGACTCCAGAAGCAGGATATTTGTTTCCACACCCAGAACCACAGCAGTGTCAGTTACAGAGTGCAGCTCCAGAGATCAATCATCATTCTGAGGAACTGGTTTTGGGCATAGAAACTGACAATGGCTTTGAAGATTCTAACAATGTTTCTTTTCCCGAGGCATTCCTTGAATGCCTCATTCAAAAAACACACAACTAAACTCATCTTCTCCCACAATACCATAAAAATGAGGCAATGGCACTAGGATTATGTGGCTTTCTATTGATGTGAGCTCCCAAATAGCAGCAGGATGCTGCAGAAGAGCGTGATGGAAATTTGCCAGCATGAGCTTTACTAACACAAACTCAAAACTTTCAACCTTTCAGAAATACCAGAGACAGTGAACAATAAAAATAGGGCAAATCATTTTTTGCTGCTGACATCAAAAGAATTTTTTCAAGAATAAGGAAACAGCAGCAAAATATGAACTACTACAAAGAAGACACAAAGAAAAGCCAGTAGCAGCACGGAATAAGATATTATTTATAATCCAGTAATCATAACCTACTTGCCTCTTAAAAGAGTACAGTCTTATACAGGAACAAGGCCACAGACCCTTTGATGTTGGCCAGCCAAGCAAACACACCAAAAGCAGCAGATACCACTAGTGGGGCTTTTCCAAAAACTCCACATTTCCAAAGATAAGACCACATCTGCAGTTGATTGACTTGAAACAATTCCAATACCATGTAAGGAAAGATGGGGTTTGAGGGTATCAAACTCTCACTTGGCCACAGTGAATATTAGCTGGTGTTTTATGAGGTATTGTTATCTGTTGGCAGAATGCAAAACCTATTACCTGCAGATGCAGTTCCACATCACACAGTCAGAGACAATTCTATTCCTGATTCAGCTCCGAATTTCTGTCTTCTAGCTGTATTTCCTTTGATATATAATTCTACTTTGAGGCCAACAGAACTTCCATTTCTTTAAAACCAGGGTAAAACACATCTTTTTTCATCTCTTAGTTCAAGTCTCCCTCTCCTTTGTAGCAAAATCCCTTACACTCTACGCTGACTATTGGTCTTATGCGTAAAGTTCATGAACTGAGCAGTTAATGATGTGTAAACATATTCCTATATTATACAGTCCCAAATTGTAACCAAAAAAATCAATCTTACAGAATCACAGAGTGTTAGGAGTTGGAATGGACCTCAAAAGATCACTTAGTCCAACCCTCCTGCCACAGCAAGATTCCCTAGACCAGGTCACAACAAAGCTTTCCTGACCAGGAATCAAAGCCGGGTCCTAGCAGTGAGAGCACTGAATCCTAACCACTAGACCACCTTTCCCCCAAAATTAATTAAGCAATTAAGAAATCAGATTTGCTTAAGAAATTAAGCAATCTTGATTTATAGTTATCCCCACTGGACCCAAAGTGGCTACTGAACCCACTGCTCACGTGCACAGGACTGAGCACGTAGGTGAACACTTCCATGGTCTGGAATCTTACAGTGTACACTTAAACATAGAAAACTTGAGGTCAGTTGCTCCTTAAATGCTTACAAAGCTGATGTCATTTCACTGCAATCAGCTACCATACAGATATGAAACAGAACCAGTAGTCTGAGCTTTCCTTTCTTTTTTTTTTCCTGCAGCCTTATTCCCCTACCACCAGCTTGGTGACAGGTGAGAGATTTTTCTCCTGACAGGCTAGCAATTAACCTGCTGCCACAAAAGAATAACAGAGATTAAAACAAAATGTGGAAAATGAAAGATTCATCATAAGTATCACTGAAAAATCTAGAAACAGCATCCTTTCAATTGAGGCTCTTTTCCCCAGGGCCATCTAGCCTCTCCTGTACAAATGCAGTGTTGTTCAGTTATTACTTCAATTCCAGGATTTAATTTCCTCCTCAGCACTTGAGATGCAAGCAGGAAGGAAAGCAAAGAATGAAAAATTGAAATCAAAGAAAGTCACTACACAAATCTTGTACTTCACCTTAGCTGATTAATCAGGAGCTGCAAAAGCTTCAGCTACTTTCCCCCCCCACCCCTCACAGTGACACTGAGCCAGTTTTAAAATCCTAGTTAATTTTCTCTCCTCAAAAAACTGAGTGGTTGGTGTTGGCTTTTATTTTTAATGTTCTGCCTCCTCAAAGAAAATTTAAGCCCTAAACATTTTGTAAGCTTTCAACAGCCATCATGTTGGCTTTGCAAACACTTGTGTTTAACATCTTCAGCAGAAAACACCACTTTCACATTTGGATTCAAATGCTACTGTTCATTGGAAAAATATTTTGACCAAAAAAACCCCAAACTTAGTGTCATGTATCACTTATCCCACACTTCCCTGTTCCTGGAAATGACTTTTCTTCTACACAAAGCCTCCCATCCAAATACCACAAACCCCTTCCAAATAGATGGGTGAGAGTTGCCTGCTGTGCTGTGTCACCAGGAAGGAGAGCTGCCTGTACTCAGCAAGCCCTGGGTGGTTGAAGGTGACTGCAGCTCATCTAGTTGAAGATGTCCCTGTGGACTCTGCAGGGGATTGGACTAGATTACCTTTGAAGGTCCCTTCCCAACCAAACCAGTCTAACCACCTACACTGAGGAACTTCCACATGACTTGTTTGGAGCTTCAAGGCTCTCTAAGCATTTCCCATAGTGAGCATAAGGCCACAGGCAGGATGGGGCACTCTGCTTACATCCCATTTGCTTTTATTTCACCTAGCTCTAGCCATCACACTTCACATTGTATCCACTAATAAGAATGGCTTAAAAGACTCTCCATAGGCATCTCTGTACAAACGAAGAGACAGGTAAGTGATAAGCTCAAAGTCACTGAGTTAGTCTTTGACAGATGCCAGAAAACACACACACACATATACACCCACATACACAAAGGCTGAAATTCCCTGGTGAAGGTAGCTGGCCTTCCTTTGTGCCATCTGTGAGGTTTAAAGCACTGACCCTTCAAACCACAAGTTAAAGAATCTTAAGTGTTGTAACTCCACATTAGCTCCCCTGAATCTGAGAAATTTCCAGCTGCTGGAGTGAAATTAGCCTGGCTTCTATTAGCCTAAAAACAATCAGAGAATCATTAAGGTTGGAAGAGATCTCTAAGATCAGCAAGTCCAACTGTCAGCCTATCACCACCATGCCACTAAAACAAGTCCCTAAGAACCACATCTCTATGCTTTTCAAACCCCTCCAGGGCTGGTGACTCCACCACTGCCCTGGGCAGCCTGGGCCAATGCCTAACAACTCTTGCTGGGAAGAAATTCTTCCTAATGCCCAACCTGAACCTCCCCTGGTGCAACTTGAGGCCATTTCCTCTTGTCCTATCACCGGTAACCCAGGAGAAGAGACCAGCCCCCATCTTGCTACAACCTCCCTTCAGGCAGCTGTAGAGAGAGGTAAGGTCTCCACTTCCCCAGACTAGTTTCAGGCAGAAGCAGCACCAAACAGGTTGCTTTCCATGGGCAAGTTCACCTGGAACAAGGCACATGCAAATCCTACAAAGCACAAGAGGTCAGGAGGCAGCCAGCAAAGCCTCCAGACTAATAAGTGTTGAAAAAGAATTAGGCCAAGATCTCTGCATCACCCTAATGATGTGGCAATCAGATTTTACAGCAGCAAACACACTATGAAACTGTTGTCCCCATCCTGTCTCCTGCTCTCCTGGAGAAAATTGGAGCCACAGGAGGCAGGTGAATCTCTCCTGCACAGAAACCATCTTCCAAGTACCTGATGTGATTTCTACCTCTTGCAACAGCACATACAAACCCCCAGACACATCTGTCTACAGCAATAGTTTGTATAGATCCACAAAAACTGGAAGGGGGGGAAGAGAGAGAAGAATCAATGAATGAGTTTCAGGAGTCCAAAGGCTTAAACAAGAAACAGTCTATTATCAGAAGGCTTCAATTCACTATTCAAAGACCTACACCTACACCAGAGAATTGTCACAAGTGAGAAAAGCTTCAAAATTACCAAGTTAATGAGACACAACTGCCACTGACAAGCCTCTACTAATCCCAGTGGTGCTCAGCCAGTTTTTACTTAATGCATAGCTACTCATTCATTCCCAAATGAAATTAGTCAAGCTTTTGTGAATAACAATTGAGTAAACCCAGTTATGACTTAAGGAACTGGCCCCAGGATGTCAATTCACTGTCATGAAAATAAAACCTGGGCCCTGTATGTTCACAATGCTTCTTGGTACTCCTAACAGTTACTTGCTGTTGAATAGGGCATAGAAATGGAGGCTTGCTTTCTTATTATCATTTTGGACTTGGTTTTAGGCTTCTGTGATGAAAACCCCACCAGGGAGAGCATCTTTGCAAAACTACAAGCAGAGAATACAATCAAAGCAAGCTACCAAATGTTTACACATTTAGGACCATCAAACAACTTGCCAAGAAACAAGCATGCTGCAAAAATAAAAAAACCAACAGGTTGGTTAACTTCCCCAGCTTCTGCCATAACATAAAGGACATTTCCAGGAATTTTAGCCACTGAATGAGTTTGTTTCCTGGGCTACCACTCTCCAAGTCTTGAGCAATGATGAAATTAGGAACAAAGAGAAGGGCCTGCACATCAGATGTAGGGGGGAAAAGTGAGAAGTCAGAGGAACTCAGGGCTGCACCAAGCCACGAACTTGGCAGAGGAAGCCCACGTGGGAACCAAGCAATGCAGGGAAGAAGAGCAGAGCACACTGCAGCCCCTAAGGAAAGCAGAGACCAGCCTGATAACAGGACTTGACTGCTCAAGCATAGCCTGACAAAGACAAATGTTTGTCATTAAATGACTTCACAGTGGGTGACAACAGTAACCACAAGTGAAACCATAACTTTGGTTCTACTGATAAGTCCCATGGGCAGTCACACCAAGTGCTCTTTCCCCATGTGCTGGTTTGGGACAGAGACAAAACTTCCTGCTTAGTTTATTGGAATCATATACAAATAGATTTTGAAGAAGTACTTTGGGTTTGAGAGAAACTAAATATTTTGACTCAAAAAGACTACAGAATATGCTACAAAGTACTGAGATTTACAAGCACTTTAAACTGCAATATTGGTATTTTATTAACTGGTGTGTTTTTCACTCTAGAGAACTAAAGAAAACTAGGGAATCAAGGCACCTTCTAAGCAATCTTAGAAAAAGGAGGAAAATACTGAGACATCTTCCACAGAAGCACTTGAATTCTTATGGGAGCACATAGACATTTCACTAAAAAAATGGCACACTTTCTGTAATGTTCATGGTTTGCTGTTAAAGATGAAGCTCAGCTGCCATACTTGAACATGGTAAATAAAAGTCTATGTTCTAATTAAGGTGAATATTGGGCATCTGTTGTGTAACTAAAGGACCAATTAGAAAAACAATGTCTGATTTGATCAACCTCAACCAGCCAGGTTAAGCCACAAAAGGTTCCAAACAAATGTATAATCTTTTTCTAATCACTATTGGATTAACTGGACTAATCCAGCTGGATGTATATAGTGTTTTTACCCCACAGTATTTAAGTATTGCACCTTTGTTCATTTTTTTCCTTTATAATCCATATTAAATTACTAAAAAAAAAGGTTTTTTGAAGTTTGGGAATTTTATCATGAAACCAGAAATAAAAGTGTAAAAGTGAGTAAAAGTGTTTCACAGAAGACCATTTTTTGGCACAGAAACTCTTTTTTGCCCTTTGGTCCTCCACTGAGGAGTGGTAAAACCTCACTATGGAAAACAAAACTGATTCTGGTGTCACAGAGACCTTGTTTTAATTTTGCACCAAAGCATCTTTGGGAAAGGGGCAATCAAATTATAACCAAACACCTCTCCTAGCTACAGATATTTAAAACTGTACAGTAGGCATCCTCACATCACCTACTTGTATTTGCTGGACAACTCTTCAGACCATCTGTTTTTTCCAATCCCAGGAGGTCTAACCCCCCTCCAAAAACCCATGATGTAGAACAACAGGACCTCCTTGCCATCTGTAGGTGACCTGCTCATAAGGACTGGGAGGAAGAACCCAACCCAAAAGAAGCCACATACATTAGAGGTGACTCCCTGGTAACATTCCTTCAGCCAGGTCCACAGCCTATTTGCTCTTTCATAACAACCCTGGATGAAGATGTGCCACAAAGCCACAAAAGGTACATGGGACAAGTTTGCTGAGAAGAACTGCACCATTTACACTTGCACCCTGCTTTCTTCTCCTCACTTGATGAAGCACATCAAAGCCAACCCTTCTCTAACTTCACTGATTTCACTCCAGGAATCAGATTGGTTTTTTTCTCTTGCATTATCCATGTGGCAATGAGAGTCACTGCATATTTCATATGACCTTAACATTCCATTCTCACTGGCTGAAGAGGGTTTGTCACCATTTTTTCAGTCCCTGGCACATTTTTCTCCTTTCTTTCCACTGAACAAGTGTGTACAATAGCAAAGGTGTTTTATTAACTGCTGTCAAGCTAGTTGTATTGATTGAAACAAACTTGAAGACCTTGTGTGCAAAGCAAGCACCAAGCAAAAGGAGACCATGAACCTTCTGGACACATGCAACTCTGCAATTAAGACTCAGACAATTTAAGGAAAGAATTGTCTAGGCTTTTTGGTTGGGATTACTTAGAAGTTGACCACTGGAACTAGGCCCTTCATTCTCTTGGGCCCTTTGGAAAAGCTTCCTAATTAATATTCAGTCCCATATTGACATTACCTTTGACAGAATCCTGGCCTCAGAAAATTAACATGGGAGCCAGACTCAATTAGAACAACTGCTTGGCTGTTCCTTTCCTTTTTTTGGTAGCATCACTAAAAGTAGGGTCAACTATCCTTCACTCCCAAGCCTGCAATCCAGAAACCCAACTGCAGTTGTGTGCCTAAACTCAAGCACCACACAAGATGGTGTCCATTGCCCAAATTCCTCATCACTCCTTTGGAGTAGGAGCATACACTCTTTAGGACTATTCTCTTTAGAGGAACAGTAACACTTTGAGAAAGCTTCTACTAGAAAGCAGAGTTCACTACTTTTGCTTGTTCCTGTTTAGACTAATAATCTGCTTCCTGACAGTGTATCTCTCAGACTTCTCCAAACTGAGTCCTGAAGGATCAATCCCACATCAATATCAAAAATAAGTACCTAAATAGTTTGATTATGCCAGAGGAGCATACTCAACAGCACTGAGATTAAGGCTATGTAGGTTCACCTAGCTCCAGATAAGCAAACAGGAATGCAAAGGTCTGCGGTTGAGCAAGACTGCTGGGAACCCATTACTCTATTTCTTAAGTCTCCCAGATTTCATGTGTGCAATCTCAGTTTATCTCTACTCTAGATCACACACTCCTTAATGGGGAGGAAAAACTGAGAGAAGCATTCCTTATCTTTTAAAAATCCCCACAGCAAGAGTGCTTCCCAAAGTCCCTTCAAATACATCTTGGACCTCAGCATGACCCATTTCCAACAGTCCACAGAAACCCAGAAACTCTCCATATCCTCCTCCAACATTTCTTTGCATTGTATCATTCTTTCCCATCACCAACAAGCACAGCAAACCTTTAACAAATGACCTAGAGGCTTCTACAACATTTCTTATAAGTTACTTAATAAAAATGTTTCATTTACAAGTGTCTAGAGAACTGTATATTGATAGCCTTGAAAAAGAGTTAATGTTACTTGGATTTCCTAAGGGTTTACATTGAAAGATCAACATAAATACTAAGAGAAGACTGCAATTTAACACACACTTAAGGCAAGCTGGAAATAAAAGTTTTGAAGACAGAAAAATAGCTGTTCTTAGACTGAACAAGGGGAGAGATTCTGAAAGACAGGACAGTTAAAACATACTGGAAGCATGCCCAGTTTAAAAGGGTTTTTTTTGGTACTGTTTTTAAAGTATAATAGAAACAAATCCATTTTCCTAATTAAAGCAATTACACCCATAATGCACAATTAATTCAGCAGCATCTTGGGCAAAGATGACACATTGCTACAAATCAGAATTTTGTCTCTCTTCCATATCATTAAACAAGACCAAATGTGAAGGTACCTTTAGAGCTTGGGTGCAGATTCACTGTAGAAACAAACCTGCAGTGATCTCCATGGTGCAAGGTCAATCTGCACCAGCTGAAGGCTCTGGCTTTTGGCCAGAAGCTCCATTNTGCCAGAATCCACAGTTTAGGAAATACAACAGATGGTCTGTATGAAAGAATGTCTTTGTAGGCTAGAGAGTGGTGTCACTTCGTGATCTCATGCCCAGGAGCAGCTAGGAGATGTTGCATGGTGACGTGCTGCTCACTGCAGGCTCCTCAGAGAACACTTGCTCCCATGCTCACATCTGGCAGTGTGATACCAGGCACATCACAGGGTCAACTAGTGGCAGAGCTGCCAGGGAATATTTCTTTGGACCACACTGAAAAGCAGAGCGATTCATTTTGNAGATTCTGAAAGACAGGACAGTTAAAACATACTGGAAGCATGCCCAGTTTAAAAGGGTTTTTTTTGGTACTGTTTTTAAAGTATAATAGAAACAAATCCATTTTCCTAATTAAAGCAATTACACCCATAATGCACAATTAATTCAGCAGCATCTTGGGCAAAGATGACACATTGCTACAAATCAGAATTTTGTCTCTCTTCCATATCATTAAACAAGACCAAATGTGAAGGTACCTTTAGAGCTTGGGTGCAGATTCACTGTAGAAGCAAACCTGCAGTGATCTCCATGGTGCAAGGTCAATCTGCACCAGCTGAAGGCTCTGGCTTTTGGCCAGAAGCTCCATTAGGCTAGTGTGAACCAGCTAGATGTTTTTGTGGGGACATCCATTTCTCTAGTCCCCTTTTCCTACCACCTCCTGCTTTAAAATTCAGGCATCTGTGGACACCACTGACACTGCTTACCTGCACACCTCCATGAACTCAACATCAGCTCCCTCGCTATGCATCGTGTCTTAGTTTGGTTGGGGTTTGTTCCCCCCTCCATCCCCTCACCACCCCCCACC